>JARQOC010000009.1:145191353-145440880 GCA_033576535.1 Allobates femoralis
TTTGCCCATTATTTCTCATCATGTTTTCATTATTTGTGTGATGTTAACACTTCAGTTTGTAATGTTTTGTGTGTTGTAAAATCTTTTCTTTGTGCACAAAAAAGTCCAACTAAAAAAAAAAAAAAACTACCTACCCGTGTCTGTCGTTACATTTGAATCCAGGGAAGTGCACATAGCTTTATGCTGTGTACAAAGGTATGTGATATGTGTATTGTAAATGATGGGTCTGTGCAGCATTGTCTGCTAATGTCCAGTACACAGGTCCAGCCCTTTGGCCCACACTGTATGCCGTGACTGTGTGTACATGTCCATTATGATGTGTTTGGCCACATGGGAACGTGTTCACACACATGGAGAATGCAATGGTGTTTTTGGGGGATATAGGTAAACTCCAGTACACACACGCAAATATGTGTACACACACATATTTCAGCCATGGCAACTCTGCCATGGCGTGGAAGAATACAGGCACATATGTGCATAGTGTTGTTTGTATCTTACCACCATCAGCTACAGACGCACACATAGCCATTGTGTAGTGTAAGCCACTGTCCTGCACAACACCCTCCTGTGTGACGCTTTAGCGCCTCGAAACTGTGTTGCAGTAGCCACTATCACAACACGAGCGTGTATTAATGACAAATTCCGATAGACAATGGCATCATGTATAGCCAGCCTTCCAGAGCAGGCATGCCCAATTGTAACGTTGTTGCGTTGTCCAATGAGCGTGTTTGGGGCTCGGTGTAAACCACTGTGGCACGCCTATATCCTCCCTGCGCTGGACATGTACGCCCACATTACCTTTGGGATTGCGGCGTGTGAAGTGGCGAGGGAAGTCGAGCGGATTGGTTACGCTGTGGGTGGAGTCGATTTCCGGTGTGACACATGTGGCGCCCCGCAACGAGTGCGTCACAAGAGGGTATTGCAGCCATAAATGCAGCCGCAATATTCTCTGACCCGGCAGTGATCCGGTTAACTTAGAAATCCAACCCTGCATGCATCACCTAGAACAGAGGGCCAATCATAGGTCCTGGTGGGTGGAGTGTTAGGGAAGTGTAGTAGAACACACACAATAGTCTAGACAGAACAGAAGGAGAATAGTCTGGAACAGCCTAGAACAAGGTCTGAGGACTTGAACTTGGAGAGGAGCGGGGGCTCCGCACCCCGTGCAGCCCCCGGGCCGTCACCGGTCGGGTGTTAGCACCTGAGGCCTTAACTACCGGGATTGGGCATTATTCACACGGGTTCCCAAAAGACTCCCGTGCCCACAACTCACAGCCGATTCACTGGTACCGAAGCTGGCAGCAGTTCACCTCTGCTACGCGAACCAGAAGCGTGGAGGAGCAGCTTCACAGGAGCACCCCACCACCAGCCAACTTCCAGTCGTCTAACCAGCGGTGTACCACGGGATCCAAGGCTCCCCAAAACATCCAGAACGTACATCATGGATAGGGCATTGAAGCAGCCTCCCCGTACCCGACCTGGTATTCCTGGGCGACACTGGCAACCAATTAGTTAGAATGGAGGAACACTGCGGATTTCTAAGGGACACCATCACTGCTGAGTCCACCTGGTCTACTACCCAACCACTGTATGCCATTACTGCCTGCTGGTTACAGTAAAGACCCGTTGCAGAGACTTTCTGTGTCCGTGCTTCCTTATGAACTGTCCGTCCGTACTACAAGGTAACCGCAGCTGCCGCACAACATCTTGAGCAGCTCCAGCCTCCGGGGATCACCGCTCAGCCTGTGGGGAGCGTAACATCTTGCTGCTGTCCATCCCCCGGAGGTTCCGCAGCGTCGGTAGCCCTTACCGAAACTACTCATAGGTGGCGTCACGAATAAATTAAAAACCACTTTAATCTGTTCCACCAAGACGTCTTAAAACTTTTGATCTGCACTACACCGGGCCCCACTACCAGCAGGCGCGGTCCACCCGTGACAAGGAGGAAGGAAGCATCGCCTGTCTAAACCGGAGTCCCGGCCACGGTGAGTCAGAAAATGGCGTCACGAACAGGATACGAGCAGGCCCGTTACCCAACGGGTATAATATGCTTAAAAATGACTTTATTGCTACAATTTGGACTTTGTTCGTCCCTAAAAGAACTTTCCCGCCTTTTCACCGAGGGCCAAGATGGCGCCCAAGACGGCGTTCCCGCCACAAGAATCCGCCACGTGTAAGCCCAGGAGTGAGTCAACCCCCCCCTCATCGTGGGAGGGCTAAAGACAAAAGGCGCCAAACTCTCTGTCCGCCCTGATTGCTCGAATCAACCATGGGGGCGGACCCCAAAGACTTTTCCCACGATTGGACTACAAAAGCCCACAGGAAATGGGAGTGACACAGACCTTCTTCACGAGCTCTACCCGAACGCTTACCGGTTGAACGGGTGTGGTTTCCCTCCGAAGAAGAGAATGGCCAGCATGAGACTCCAAGACCTGATGTGGGAGGTCGAGGCGGAGGCCAGAGCAGCCATAGGCCAACCGGGTCCGGGTCTTGCCCTTACCATAGACGGCAGCCCCGACTTCTGGCTAGAGGCTCTACAAGACCTCCGGGTGCGACTACTTGAGACTGTGGAATGGACGATTCGCAGCTGGAGCGCGACCCTAGGCAGACGACTACACCATGCGATGCAGCAGAGCCGACCGGGTACCGCTACTCCAAGCCCAGACGACGTAACCAGCTTCTCAACTGCCTCACCGTCGCCTACCACCTGTCCTGCTTCGTCACCGGAGCCCATAGACTGCATCATTCCGGTGGAGGCCACAGCTCGACCCGTTCCAGCGGTCGAACTCGCAGCCGACCCCGTTCCTGAGCCGGAGCTTATAACACGCTCCATAGAAGAACTAGACCTTTACCAGGTTCCCACCGAGGAACCCGCGACGTGTTTCACCACCACAGAGACAGTTGCTTGTTTCGTCCCCGTACCGGAGGCTTCCCTTGCAACTGCCGAGGCCTACCTGGTAACCGGGATTGAAACCCCTCTACCAACAGCTACAGATGAAGAGGCAGGCAGCCTGGAAGCCCTGCAGGACGTCTCTGTGGAAGGATCCGCAGCACCACCGCCCTGTTGTACAGAGGAACCAGCTTCAACGTCTCCAGCCAACGAGCAGCCTGATGTGGTCATCAAGGAAGAGGTCGGAGAGGATGACGACGAGACCCGCAGCCCCGCTGAGGATTTCGATACCGGGTTCGCTTGGGGAGACTCCGAGGAACTTCCTACCGGGCATACAGCTCGGGTACACTGGTCGGGTGCAACGCTGACACCTTCCCCTGTGCCGTTCCACCGGGTGCCGGTCCAGACAGCCCGCCAAGTTCAAGCTTCCCGCCAAACCACCAGCTCCGTTACTCATCTCTACACCCCGAGCCGTAACGACGGAGATGTACGCCAGAGACGACGAGAGGAGTGGCAAGCCCGAGAACGCGCCAACATGCAGGCCCGTGCCGAGGCTCGCCGCCAGCCGCCGCTGCCTGATGAACTCCGCTGTGAAGGTAGAATTTCCACCTTTAACTTACATACCGGGTGGGGGTTCGCTTGGGAGGTGGGTTTGAATGAGGAGGTGTTTGTGGGGCGCCAGGACGTTGAGTCAAACTTGCCCAGAGGACATCCCGATCGCGACCTATACCGGGGCAATGTAATCACCTACGAACGCTATGCTTGTCCAGATGGGTGGTTCGCTATCCGGGTGCGCCATCGTTCTCCGTGCCAGTGACTTTAAAACTTGAACTCATTCAATGACTCTGTTACTGTTAATCACTGACTGTGTGATCTCGCGGCTACAGCCTGAACTTTTATCAAAGGACAGCCAACCGCCCGCTGGGTCCGCACCAAGTGTTTTACCTATTTATTTGTCTACTTCACTTTTATGCATATAATGACCTGTCATTAATAAAAGTGTATTACCTGTTATAAAATATAAAAACCTCTGTAATGTGGGTAGTGTGACGCTTGGGGACAAGCGTATTCAACCAAGGGGGAGTGTGGCGCCCCGCAACGAGTGCGTCACAAGAGGGTATTGCAGCCATAAATGCAGCCGCAATATTCTCTGACCCGGCAGTGATCCGGTTAACTTAGAAATCCAACCCTGCATGCATCACCTAGAACAGAGGGCCAATCATAGGTCCTGGTGGGTGGAGTGTTAGGGAAGTGTAGTAGAACACACACAATAGTCTAGACAGAACAGAAGGAGAATAGTCTGGAACAGCCTAGAACAAGGTCTGAGGACTTGAACTTGGAGAGGAGCGGGGGCTCCGCACCCCGTGCAACCCCCGGGCTGTCACCGGTCGGGTGTTAGCACCTGAGGCCTTAACTACCGGGATTGGGCATTATTCACACGGGTTCCCAAAAGACTCCCGTGCCCACAACTCACAGCCGGTTCACTGGTACCGAAGCTGGCAGCAGTTCACCTCTGCTACGCGAACCAGAAGCGTGGAGGAGCAGCTTCACAGGAGCACCCCACCACCAGCCAACTTCCAGTCGTCTAACCAGCGGTGTACCCACCGAGGGATCCAAGGCTCCCCAAAACATCCAGAACGTACATCATGGATAGGGCATTGAAGCAGCCTCCCCATACCCGACCTGGTATTCCTGGGCGACACTGGCAACCAATTAGTTAGAATGGAGGAACACTGCGGATTTCTAAGGGACACCATCACTGCTGAGTCCACCTGGTCTACTACCCAACCACTGTATGCCATGTACTGCCTGCTGGTTACAGTAAAGACCCGTTGCAGAGACTTTCTGTGTCCGTGCTTCCTTATGAACTGTCCGTCTGTACTACAAGGTAACCGCAGCTGCCGCACAACATCTTGAGCAGCTCCAGCCTCCGGGGATCACCACTCAGCCTGTGGGGAGCATAACATCTTGCTGCTGTCCATCCCCCGGAGGTTCCGCAGCGTCGGTAGCCCTTACCGAAACTACTCATAGGTGGCGTCACGAATAAATTAAAAACCCCTTTAATCTGTTCCACCAAGACGTCTTCAAAACTTTTGATCTGCACTACACCGGGCCCCACTACCGGCAGGCGCGGTCCACCCGTGACAAGGAGGAAGGAAGCATCGCCTGTCTAAACCGGAGTCCCGGCCACGGTGAGTCAACATCACCTTTCTTTCAGGGCGAGATTGCGGCGTGTAATAGCGCCATCGGCGATCTGAGGCGAGCATGAAAAACATGCACGCGCACGTTAGATCGCCTCATATCGCCAGGCGAGATTGCGGTGTATAAAGGTACCCTTTGAGAGAGGTGGCCCGGGAACGGAGGGGACGAACCAGGCCTGGTTGGAGCCAGCTGGGGATGTCCGGGGTCGACACCGGCATACCGGAGCCGAGGCAATCAGTGGTCTATCCCTGGTTGTAAACCAACAAGCTGTAGGACTGAAAGAAGGGAGCTATAGCACCACAGACTGCACCTCAACCTCAGTCCTAAATTGGGTCCAGGACACTTTAAGGAAAAGGGACTGAATTCCGGTGGCGGGAGGATTAGCTGGTTACCGTTCCCGTCCGTACCAGTAAGGAACGAAATGTACTTAATTGTAACAGACCCCTGGGATGGCGTAGGAGCTCTGTAAAGTGGTTAAAGAGAGTAAGGAGGAACACAGACACTGAAAGCCATTAAAAGGGATCATCAACAGACTCTACAGGATCACCTTACAATCTGTGGCTACGTCCCCATTCAATCAGACTGTGAAGGTGTACTGTATCATCTACCCGGTACCAGTAAAGTGACATTGGAGTTGAATCGGTGTCTGTGATCCTTTCCTCCGGTACGGTGTTCATTTTAGGACATGGTCATTTGTCGAAGTCAAAGTAAAAAAAAGCTGTTCCTGATGCCTGATTTTGACTTTGACTTTGACAAATGACTTTCATAAATGACTTTGACTTCGATAAATGACTTTGACTTTGATAAATGACTTTGACTATGATAAATGACTTTGACTATGACTTTGATAAATGACTATGACTCTGATAAATGACTATGACTTTGATAAATGACTTTGACAAATGACTTTGATAAATGACTTTGACTTTGATAAATGACTTTGACTTTGATAAATGACTTTGACTATGACTTTGATAAATGACTATGACTTTGATAAATGACTTTAACAGATTAGCATAATTTATTTTAAAAATTCTACAGTAGGACCACTATGGATTTGAATCGTGAATGCTGGCTTCCAAAGGCCAAAAGCTTATCCACTAGACCATCCAGAAAGCTACTGAAAGTGTTCCCTTTTTGTATACTAACATAGATAACATGCCCACAGTCTGTGTGCAGAAATCTGATGACCCTGATGTTTGAGAGCTTCTGACTTGTCATGGTCACACTCAACCATGACAAGTCACACATCACATTTATTTCTCATGGAGGTTAGCAGTATTATATTTTCTTAAACAATTTCCTAAACAATGATACAAATGTACAGTCACTGGTAAATATATTACTATTATATGCTGTTAAACAATTTTTTAAACAATTATAGAAATTTACAGAAACTGGTAAATACAGTATATATAATATATATATACTAAATTAGTGTTTCAAAACAAAAAATTTTTTAACATTAGTTTTGTTTAAGAGGATAATAATTATATTATTAACTATAATACCTTCTGAAAAACAAGCTAGGAAACATTGGCACTGCTTGGGGATTTGTACTTTCATTATACTGCTAACCTCCATGAGAAATAAATGTGATGTGTGACTTGTCATGGTTGAGTGTGACCATGACAAGTCAGAAGCTCTCAGACATCAGGGTCATCAGATTTCTGCACATAGACTGTGTGCATGTTATCTATGTTTGTATACCAAAAGGGACCTCTTACAGTAGTTTTCTGGATGGTCTAGTGGATAAGCTTTTGGCCTTTGGAAGCCAGCATTCACGGTTCAAATCCATAGTGGACCCACTGTAGAATTTTTAAAATAAATTATGCTAATCTGTTAAAGTCATTTATCAAAGTCGTAGTCATTTATCAAAGTCATAGTCAAAGTCATTTATCAAAGTCAAAGTCATTTATCAAAGTCATTTATCAAAGTCATTTATCAAAGTCATAGTCATTTATCAAAGTCAAAGTCATTTATCAAAGTCAAAGTCATTTATCAAAATCATAGTCATTTATCAAAGTCATAGTCATTTATCAAAGTCATAGTCAAAGTCATTTATCAAAGTCAAAGTCATTTATCAAAGTCAAAGTCATTTATCAAAATCATAGTCATTTATCAAAGTCATAGTCATTTATCAAAGTCATAGTCAAAGTCATTTATCATAGTCAATGTCATTTATCATAGTCAAAGTCATTTATCAAAGTCAAAGTCATCTATCAAAGTCAAAGTCATTTATGAAAGTCATTTGTCAAAGTCAAAGTCAAAATCAGGCATCAGGAACAGCTTTTTTTGACTTTGACTTCGACAAATGACCATGTCCTAAAATGAACACCGTACTCCGGCACCCATAGGGCCTCATCATCATCAGAGGGGTAAGAACTACAACTCCCCTCATCCATCCCCGCTGCCCTGAGGTAAAGCTCCACATGTGGGGAGCTGTACTACTCTGAGCTGCACCTCCATCACCTCAGCGGCCGGCCGCAGTGCTGGTGACCCTATTACCAGGTACCACAGGTGGCGTCACGATACCATTCCTTCCCCCCCTCCATCATCATCATCACCCACCATCCCCGCCAGTGAGGGTCCAGGGCACGGAACTGGGAACCGACCAGCCGTGATTCCCCCATTGAAGCGACCACCAGTCCCGGTATCCGAGTACCCTCTACCCTGTTGACCGCCTCACCACCACTTCCTCCACACTACCCTCCACACACACAGTATGATGACCCTACTGTACCCCCGTCAACTACCACAGCAAAGTATGGTGACCCCAACACAGTATGATCCCCAACTGTGACCCTTCACAAAGCCCGCTATGCAGGATGATGGGCCTAAATAATTGCTTACATACAGGATAATGGCCCCTACTATCCCTCCAAATAGTATAATGGCTCCCTGCACAGTATGATAAACCTCACACAAACTTTCACACTGTATAATTGCTTACATACAGTATAATGGCCCTCAAGTAGGCCTCCATAAAGCATAAAAGGTCCCTCATATATTATATCCCTCCAAATATTATAATGGCCCCCACATAGACTTGCATATAATATAATGGCACCCACATATTCCTCCATATAGTATAATGGGTCCCACATAGTCCTCAATATCGTATAATGTACCACAATTGTCCTTCATTTGTTATAATACACAGCCCATAGTTCTCCAAATAAATAAGTTCTCACCTCTCCTCGGCTCCCCGCTGCGCTAGTCTCTATGTGAGTGTCCTGCGCTCTGCACATTTCAGCACAGTGCTCACGCAGTAGTGACGTCAACTTGCTCTACTGTGTTGAGAGGTCAAAGCGTAGGCAAAGGGGGATAATGATGACAGAGGGAGCAGACAGTGGAGCTCTCTCTCTTTCATCATTGCTTTGTGTGATGGTTGGCGCTGGCACCAGGCCACTGACTCATGGACCCCGATAGCACGAGGTCTGCTGCCATTGGCGGTATGCAACTGCCTGCTCTTCGGTAGTACAGGTGTTGTACCAGTGCAATGCCTAAACTGATTGTATCTCCCAGTTAATTACACTTGCCGTAGAGCAGTTGGGGTCGTGACACTGTATGTGGAATGTGACTTCATGTTACAAAGACCCTGGAAAAAAAAGTATTGCATGGTGAAATTGTAACCTAAGACAGGCGGCCACAGTCAGGAGAGAGTCCTCATGGAGTCCAAAAATGAGTGTGTGACAGAAGCTGTGTTGCAGGTGGCAGTGGCCCTCTGACCTCCGGGGCCAGGTTGTACCAATGGTATTTCCGTTATCTGACCGGAGACCATTGTATTGTAAGGGATGACTTTATAATCTTGAAATTTTTATAGAAATGTTTATATTAAATTATAAATGAAGTTAGCAAGATTGCTGCCAGTGATCCGGGTCATGATCAGGCTCAGAGAGCGGTGGGACATCTGCTTCCCTTCTCATGCATCATTGAGTATTAAGACAAAAAATGTAAGCAAGCAGAACTTCACCCGGATGTGGCATCAATATAGCACTGCTTCCTTATCTTGTGTGGATGATCATTGGGTTTAACTGCTGGGTGAAGAGAAAGTGGAATCCGCTACAGAAAAAGCTCATTTGGGGGGAATTTTTGGAGGAGTCTTTCCAGTTTTGAAGCGTTGTTGAAAGTTTTGAAGAGCTTTTTTCCTTTTAATTTTTGGACAGTGCCCAATTTAAAGCGGATTCAGTCAGGATCTACACCAAAGACGTGACATCCATCATTGTCTTTTTTTCCACTATTCACTTTTCAAATCCTCTTCACAACCCTCTTAAGGAAAAAAAACAGCAAAGTAGTTTTCCCATAGAGATCAATAGGAAGGATTTGTGCAGTCTTAAAAAGAAGCTGTATATAGGCTGAAGTAACAAAACCAAATGAACACGAATCAGTCATTCCAGTGTTGACTGTCGGTCTATATAGCTGCTGTGATGAATTACTATTAGAGCATAAAATGACTGGCCCCAGTGGCTAGTGATTGCCTGCAGAGGTCATATCTTAATATATGCCTGCTGGAGGACCACATGGCCAATATTGCTGGAATGACAGGACATTTGAGGAGTTTGTATCATAAGAGATTAACCAAGTTAACTAAAGCCATGGAACAGTGCTTGTAAATAGACTGTTGCTGGCCGCACACATGAGGTCGGTGTGGACCAAAATTTCATTCGGCAGATGGGTATCTCTCCTGACTGCACCATATACAGGAAGGCTCAGCTCGGCTGAGAAATCATGCATTTGCAATGGGGGGAGAGAGAAAGCCAATGACAGACACTTTTGGCAGCCATGTAACTTCCCTAAGAACAGAAGTATTGCGCTTTGAAATCCAATGGTCCAAACTTTCTCTTCCCCCAACTTCATCCGCCATTGGAATTTTGAAAATCCTCCATATACATCAGGTAGTCTATTGCTTCCATCGTGATTGCCAGGTTCAATGACATTAAAGCACCACCCCAGTGTTTGTTTCTTTTTGGTTGCACCATTGAATTGGTGTTTTAAGTCTAAGTCCCTTGACCTGTGTCTTATACTCACACTTCGGAGGCTTCATCCTCTATCACCGAAGCTCCGAACAACGTGCAGAGATTTGTGACAGGACATCTGACTTCAAGCCAATCAGAAGCCACGTGCGAGCACCAAGATGGCACCACAGGACCAGATTGATGTAGGAAAAGGGTAAAAACGCTGGATGGTTAGTATAAGACAGGGCGCGGGGGGCATAGATTTAAAGCACCACTCCAGCGCTGAGATTAAAAAAACACTGGAGCGGTGCTTTAATGTGTTGGGCATTTACACCCTGCTCAGTTATATAGTGTGATTATGACCCTGCTGGGAATTTCATCTGAATCCAAGAAAAACTGGATGCAACCAAAACCCCAAAAGAGCCATTGACTGCAATGACACAGAGTTCACATTTTTAGCCCAATTTGTTGACTTTGTTTATAATGTATTATATTGTATTCAGTATTCCGTGGCAATAAAACGTATACGGGAATGCAGTGTCACCGCTAGACGCGTTTCAGACATAGTGGCCTTAGTCTACAGCCTGTAGACTAAGGGTACCTTTACACGCCGCTACTGGCGGGTGGCTACAACCGGATACATGCGAGAAATGTATCTTTCACCGGCAATTCACCCCGTGGTAGCGGCGTGTGAAGACGGTTGTAGCCACCCGGCAGTAGCGGCACCTGTTTCAGAGCACTGCCCTGAAACATGTGGCTACACAGGCGATTGTAGCGACCTGTATCGGCGTGTAAAGAAGCAACAGAAGGGATGTCTGGACACCAGGCGATGTACCTGGTATGTAGCTGGGGCGTGACACAGGCTCCGGGTTACCGCGCCCCTTCAGCGATCATTGGAGGAAGCTCCTGCATGACTTTTGGTTGTCGCTGCATAGGGCCGCATATTTAAGGAGCTGACCAGTCACACTACACAATTGCTCGAGCGTCATGTATTAATCAGCCTCCTGCGCTGCCTGGCCAATCATGATGTTCTTGCTTTGTCCTATCAGCGTACGGACGTCTCGTAATCCACAATTGTGGCACGCCTATGTGTTGTCCCTGCTGCACCAGGTCCGCCCATATTAGCTTGTTGTAGCGGTGTGTAAATGAGGTAAGGTGCTCGGCAGAAGGTAACTTGAGACACCCGGCGGTGTATCTAGAGATAGATGTAACCTACTGTAGCGCACCTTGTTGCGGCTTGTAAAGGTGGTGCGGGTACCGTTTGCAACCGTTTGTGCGTGCTCGTGCACGTGAAGTAGCTGGTTGTAGCCACCCGCCAGTAGCGGCGTGTAAAGGTACCCTAAGGATACTACGTCTGAAACGCATCTAGCGGTGACACTGCATTCCCGTATACGTTTTATTGCCACGGAATACTGAATACAATATGAATGCAAAAGAAAAATGAAGATTTTGTCCGGGTGCCGGTTCTTTCTATTATAAATTGAGACTAAGGATTCCAGAGATCTAGACCTGGCACCGACAGCTGCAGGAGAGTCCGGTGGAGCATTGTTGACTTTGTATTTCTCCAATAAATACGTTAGTTTTATGTAGCTTTTTTGCTCGATTTTAGTGTTTTCCTTTTCATTGTCAATCTAAATGCTCTTATTTATCCAGTTTACATGCATGGGATCAATAATACAGTAAGCTCAGGGCTGGCTTCTTTAGATATGAAGGACACTATAACCCAGGCGCTGACCGTGTGAGGCTTTGCTGGGTGACTGTAATGTATGTTACAGGCCTCGTGTGCAGGACTCACACACTTCTTTCCCTGGTTGGGGCGAATGTTCTGGATTGTGCTGACGCAGTGTGAGACCGTGATGGCTGGTGCTGGAACACTCTGTAATGTGCTCCAGAAGAAAAGAGAAGAATACCATGGGAATTTTTCTACCCTTTGTTGAGGGACGCTACAGTAGAAGTTGTGCTGGTAAGCAGAACCCTGGCTGTGCACACTCCTACCCAAATATTGGCTGAATGTCTATAGCAATTTTTCAGAGGATATGTGGTGTTAGGCTGGGGTCACACACACAGATATCTGGGCAGATATTGTTCACAGATCTCTGGTTGCAGTGAAATCATGGACACATGGTTCCATTTTGTGGCTGTGTACAAATGGAGCAATCTGTCCATGATTTCACTGCAACCAGAGATCTGTGAACAATATCTGCCCAGATATCTGTGTGTGTGACCCCAGCCTTAGGCTGGTTTCACACTGCAGTTTTTTCTATGATCAGGTTCCATCAAGTGTTTGTGTGCCAAAACCAGGAGTGTCTCCAAAACTCAGAACAGGTGTCAATCTTTCAATTATAGTTTTTCTCTGCAAGTTTCACTCCTGGTTTTGGCACACAAATTCTAATGAACCCTGATCAGGAAAACACTGTAGTGTGAAAGCAGCCTAATGGTGGTTTTACACACTCAGATATCTGAAACGATATCATTTAAACGTCACGCTTTTGACATCATTCAAACAATATCGTTTTTGTATCTTTGCGTGTAAATGCAGGATATCTGAAGGAAAAATCGTTGGAACGGACATCTCAAAAGTGTGCTCAGGACCACACTTTTATCGTTCGTCGTTAAATTCGTCGAATTTATCAAAACTACAGTAAGCAGGCCAGTAAGTGACACATTGCTGGAATCAGGATGTCTGCCTACTTTAAAATTACATTGCAAAACCCTGATGAGAGATTCCCTTTAAGAAAAATAGGGAATGGCGATCCTGTTCTGTTGACTGACAGGAGTAAAATATGATAGTAACCTGACTAGTGAGCTGTGTGGTGTCTATCACCTTTCCATTAACCTTTCAAGGGTACTTCCACACCTGACACCATTATTTCACACACTTTTGTTAAACGCATTACAATGATTGATCAGAGTGCAGAGGTTTCAAAAATATATTTCACCCACAAGTGCTGGATCTGCCGCATCCGGCAGAACCGCACTTGCCGCACCAGACCACAAGCCCCTTAGACAATGCATGGGGCTTGCCGGATCAGCGCCGCTAGTGCGGCCGTTAAGCAGCAGATACAGTAAGTCTGCCCGATCTGCCGCACATTAGTGAAAAATGCTCATGTGAAAGGGGCCCTATATAATGTAGACTGTTTTGCCTGAAAAATGACTGTGACCCATCAAGACATTGATTTCATAAGACTTTGAAATTCAGAGCCGCTGAGTTTTCCAAGTTTCCGTCATGTTCTTGAAGTGCGATCACTTTACGCAAGTCTGAAATGTTGGCCCCTGAAAAGGTGAAGAAGCCTCAACTTGTAGGGTAAGTTCACACATACAGTTTTAACCTCGGTTTAGCAGCGGAAACCGCAGGTCGGTTTCCATGAGGTTTATGCAAATTTATGTTAATCCAAAAGCGGCTTTTGGGTTAACATATAAACCTATGGAAACCGACCCCCGGTGTGCACACACCGGCGGTTTCCACATGCTCATCTGTTGCTAACCCGCTGGGTTCCCAGCGGGTTAGCAAAGAATGAGCATGTTCTATAAACCGGCCGGTTCTGCAGCGGCTGCAAGCAGAATCATGTGCTGCTTCCAGCCGCTGCAGAACCGCCGCCGCTAACCCGCTGTGCACCCGCCGCACACCCGCCCGTCTCCCGCCGCACATACCCGACTGGAAGCCGATGGACGGCTGCCGAGCTTCCTGTCGGGTCCGCCCAGCCGCCGCCGACACTAAGCCGACGTATGTGTGAACTTACCCTAATATTGTCATAGAAGTATGAAAAGGACAATATGGTGTTCCAGCAGGACAACAACCCAAAGAATAAGTTAAGATTAGTGAAGAAATGGGACCAGATCTTGATTGAAATATGCTTGAATTTGATCGAGAGCATGCCTAGCAGGATTCAGGCATTGTTGAAAGCCAAAATTTAGATTTTTAGGACCAAAACAGTAACAATGCAGTGACTTAACAAGAATCATGTGCTAAATAGTCATAAGAAATTATAGAGTATATTGGCTGCAGGTCTCCCCTCCCCCCTTCCTGCAATCAGTAACATGTGCTAAATAGTTGCAAGTCAGAGTTATGTATGAGATAGCCAAGATGATTGTCTATATGAAATGATGGTAGTTTCATAATCAAAGCTGTAGTGGATGGTGAGATATATGAAGCCTGAAAATGAGAAGTTTAAAATAATGTTACCGTATATACTCGTGTATAAGCCGACCCGTGTATAAGCCTACCCCCCTACTTTTGCCCCCAAAATCTGGGAAAACCTATTGACTCATGTATAAGCCGAGGGTGGACCCCAGCACAGGTATACAGCCCCCAGCAGTGTGGTATACAGGCCCCCCCAGTGGTATACAGGCCTCCCCAGTGGTAGTATACAGCCCCCAGCAGTGTGGTATACAGCAGCCTCCCCAGTGGTATATACAGGCCCCAGCAGTGTTACAGCAGCCTCCCCAGTGGTATGTACAGCAGCAGCCCCAGTGGTAGTATACAGCAGCCCCAGAGGTATATACAGCCCCAGTGGTGGTATATACAGCAGCCTCAGTGGTAGTATACAGCAGCCCCAGTGGTAGTATACAGAAGCCCCAGTGGTAGTATACAGCAGCCCCAGAGGTATATACAGCCCCAGTGGTAGTATACAGCAGCCCCAGAGGTATATACAGCCCCAGTGGTAGTATACAGCAGCCCCAGAGGTATATACAGCCCCAGTGGTAGTATACAGCAGCCCGCCCGCCACCCCCATCAGTATACAGGCCCCCCCATCAGTATCCAGGGCCCCCCCCTTGCTCCGCAAAACCTGCAAAGTAAAATCATTATACTTATCACTGTCCTGTCGCTGCCGTCCCCGCCGCTGCCATCGCGCTCCTCCATCTTCATCCAGCATCTTACGGCTTCCTGTGGTCGGCGCAGGCAATGACGTCATTGCCTGCGCCGACCACAGGAAGCCGTAAGATGCTGGATGAAGATGGAGGAGTGCGATGGCAGCGGCGGGGACGGCAGCGACAGGACAGTGATAAGTATAATTATTTTACTTTGCAGGTTTTGCGGAGCAGGGGGGGGGGGCCCTGGATACTGATGGGGGTGGCGGGCGGACAGCTGTATACTACCACTGGGGCTGTATATGACTCGCGTATAAGCCGAGGGGGGGACTTTTCAGCCCAATTTTTGGGCTGAAAAACTCGGCTTATACGCGAGTATATACGGTACCCGTTTGATCATCAGTGTATTACCTTTTCTTATCCTGTCCAAATGCTAGTGGTGCCAATTTTCTTTGTTCTCCTGTCTTACGTCACTGCTGTTCAGGTGTTTCTCATTTTTCCATTTTGGTCTGCCCTATCACATTTTGGGTTGGGTTTTATATGTTCACCTTTCACTGCACTTCCTTGCTGACTATACCTCTAGGTAGACTTGTGTTTAGGCATTCCAGCCCTTCAGCTAAGGGGTTTACCTTAATGGGCAAACACCAGTTTAATTCCAGCTGTGAATTGGTTTGTTTTTTGTTTTCCTTTCCAGCACCTTTTCCTTTCTCCTCTTTCAGGTTTGCGGGAGATTTTATATGATCCGCTTATTTGTAGCTCTCTTTATTTTTCCTTATCTAACTCATTAAGGTGTGTTGGATTTTTGTATCTTCCTACACACCTTCCTCTCCCTTATTGGCAAAATGTTGTGCATTCCCCTCTGGTCCTTCACGAGGTTTGAGAAACGCCTCGAGGGCCTTTTAGGGAGTCAGTTCGTAGGTTGTGTCTTAAGTTGTGTGGCTATAGTCTTTCTAGTCTGTACAGGGATCAGTTGGGTGCAGTTGTTGCGTCTCACTGAGTAGATCTTTCCTTTTTCCATTACCCATTTGTGAAAGTGTGTACTTTATCCAGCTGGTGACTCGTGCAGCTGGTAAGTGCCAGCCTACTCACTCTGGGTAACGCTCTGCTACCCTCAGTGTGAGATCATCTTGTGAGTTGCCTCTTGCAACAGATGCAGCCCAGCTAAATCCTCCTGTTTAATCCACCGAAAAATATACAATATAAAAGGTACCTTTTATTTCATCCTCTAAAAAGGCTCAATTAGAGACCATAATCTACAACAGGGTACATATTTAAAAACAATCTTGTTAAAGGGAAAGAAAAATAGGATTCCATATTATTAATCTATTTTCACCCTACTTGTTACCTGCCTTAACACCCTTAAAAAAGAGAGAGTTGGTGCCCACGCTCCTCTTTGACTGTCCCTATGGGCTCTAATAGACCCTACAGTAGATAGGGATCAGAAAGAAATGATTTAAAGGGTGTAAATAGTGATCAATAGCCCATCAGGATTTATACGATCATGCAGATTGTCCAGGTGCAAAAAAAGATGTTATAGTAGAGAAAGTGCTAGTAATACTACAAGTTTTTGAACAAGAGTATCTTCAATGTCTGGTATTCTACTCAAAACAAGATACCCTGATCTCACTGGGTTGAGACCCCGGAACTATAGAGTCCCAGTCCATTTTTCATGACACAAGCTAATAGGCCAACAAGAGCACAAAATCCACAGATGCTCACATGGGCATTGGACTCCATTCTTTCATTGAGGCAGTAGAACAAAATAGGTAGCATCAGCATATGAGTGAGACCTTCACAGTTCTTGAATGAACTATGATCTGAAAAAACAAATTAACCGACTGGCACATTAGGTCCTCTAATTTTTCCCATTGTCACATAACAGTCCATAAGATCCAGCAAGTCCCACAAGTATCAACAGAGTCCATTAAAATGGGGCACAATCCATTAAAGGCACAGTTCATTTAATGCACAGTCCATTTAGGACACAATCCATTTAGGGGACAATCCGCTTAGGGCACAGTCCATTTAGGACACAATCCACATAGGGCACAGTCCATATAGGGCACACTCCAATTAGGGCACAGTACATTTAGGTCTTTGAAGTGCAGGCCCAAGACTGCAGTCCAGCTAATCCAGCAGAGGGAAGCTCAACAGGCGTAAAACTTGGAAAGAGGAAAAATAAATTAGGCCTACTCGGCCATGATGCAAGAAAACAGGCCTTCTGAACTTCAAACAGTCCTCATCCAGCCATCATGGCAACTCCAGGACTATCAGCCTGCAACTTTACATCCTGCATGATGCAGGATCCTAGCAGGGACATTTCTTACAAAAGGTCAGTGACCCAACAACAGGACTGCATTGTGCATGCGCGAGTAGACTCTGCGGCAGCTAATCCCAGACTAGCTGCTGTAGAGCAAACTCACGCATGCACAATGCAAAGCGCAAAGTCGTATGATATGGATATGATGCGATTTGCATCATACAGCCTATACCGTCCATAGAGGGACCTCCTACTCTGTGGCCTTCCTGCTAACACTCTTGCACCACTTCAATCTGTCCTCAACTCTGCTGCCCGACTAATCCACCTCTCTCCTCTCTATTCCTCCACGTCTCCCCTCTGCAAATCCCTCCACTGGCTCCCAATTCACCAGCATATCCAATTCAAACTACTAACATTGGCTTACAAAGCCATCCACAATCTATCCCCCCTATATATCTCTGAACTAATCTCCCGATATCATCCAACTCGTAATCTTCGATCCTCCCAAGACCTCCTTCTTTCCTCCACACTTGTACGTTCCTCATCTAACCGCCTGCAAGACTTCGCCCGAGCATCCCCCATCCTCTGGAACTCTGCACCCCATCACGTCCGACTGTCCCCTACACTCAGAACCTTCAAGCGGAACCTGAAAACCCATCTCTTCAGAACAGCCTACAACCTGTATTGAGCACAGTGCCGCCTCAACACCACTGGACCCGGCGCTCCACCACCACTGGACCTGGCAATCCAGCACCACCCGAGCAGACCCAACCTACTGTCTCCCTCCCCATTGCCCTGTAGAATGTAAGCCCGCAAGGGTAGGGTCCTATCTCCCCTCTGTATCAGTCTGTCACTTTGTTCATTATATTTGTAACTTGTCTGTATGCAACCCTTTCTCATGTACAGCACCATGGAATGAATGGTGCTCTATAAATAAATAATAATAATAATAATAGAGGGGGGCGAGGGAGCTCACAATACATTAGCACGCCCATCTGGACGTGAATGCTTCTGAATGCGACGCTGAGAAGCCACAGGGAACGCCCTGTGTGACTTCTCAAGCACAGAGAAGCCGCAGAAAGGAAGGTAATAAAAGCACTTTTACATACTTTACAAATACACTTTTTTTTACACAAAGGGATGCCTACAATGCATTACTGGAGGTGCAGGGACAGGTATAAATGGTCTGGGGGCTGATTTTTAGGGGTCAGGTTCCCTTTAATGTACACTGCACTCCATTTTGACTTAAAAAAAAAAACAGAAATGTAGAAATGTTTGCAAATTTCTTAAAAAATAAAAACTGAAATATCACATGTTCTTAAGTATTTAGACCCTTTACTCAGTATTGAGTAGAAGCACCTTTTGTGCTAGTACAGCCACGAGTCTTCTTGGGAATAATGCAACAAGTTTTTCACACCTAGATTTGGGGATCCTCTGCCATTCTTCCTTACAGATCCTCTCCAGTTCCATCAGGTTGGATGGTGAACGTTGGTGGACAGCCATTTTCAGGTCTCTCCATAGATGCTCAATTGGGTTTAGATCAGGGCTCTGGCTGGGTCAGACAAGAATGATCACAAAGTTGTTCTGAAGCCAATCGTTTGTTATTTTAGCTGTGTGCTTAGGGTCATTGTCTTGTTGGAAGGTGAACCTTTGGCCACGTCTGAAATCTAGAGCATTCTGGATGACATTTTCATCCAGGATATCTCTGTACTTTGCCGCTTTCATGTTACCTTCAATTGTAACCATTGTCCTGTACCTGCAGCTGAAAACCACCCCCATAGCATGATGCTGTTTCACTGTTGGGATTGTATTGGGCAGGTGATGAGCAGTACCTGGTTTTCTCCACACATACCACTTAGAATTATCACCAAAACGTTCTATCTTTGTCTCATCAGACCAGAGAATCTTATTTCTCATGTGTATTTTTGCAAACTCTATGCGGGCTTTCATATGTCTTGCACTGAGGAGAGGCTTCCGTCGGGTCACTCTGCAATAAAGGCCCGAATGGTGGAGGGCTGCAGTGATAGTTGACTTTTTGGAACTTTCTCCCATCTCCCAACTGCATCTCTGGAGCTCAGCCACAGTGATTTTGGGTTGTTCTTTACCTTTCTCCCACGATTGCCTAGTTAGGCTGGACGGCTAGGTCTATGAAGACTTCTTCTGGTGGTCCCAAACTTCTGCCATTTAAGGATTATGGAGGCCACTGTGATCTTAGGAACCTTGAGTAATGCAAAAATTATTTTGTAACCTAGGCCAGATCTGTGCCTTGCCCCAGTTCTGTCTCTGAGCTCCTTAGGTAGTTCCTTTGACCTCTTGATTCTCATTTGGTCTGACATGCATTGTGAGCTGTGAGGTCTTATATAGACAGGTGGGTGCCTTTCCAAATCAAGTCCTCTCAGTTTAATTAAACACAGCTGGAATCCAATGAAGGAATAGAACCATCTCAAGGAGGATCACAAGGAAATGGACAGCATGTGACTTAAATATGAGTGTGTGAGCAAAGGGTCTGAATACTTATGACCTTTTGATATTTTAGTTTTCGTTAATAAATTAGCAACAATTTCTAAATTTCTGTGTTTTTTCAGTCAAGATGAGGTGCAGAGTGTACATCAATGAGAAAACAATTAACTTTTTTAAATTTACCAAATGGCTGCAATGAAACAAAGAGTGAAAAATTTAAAGGAGTCTGAATACTTTCCATACCCACTGTACTTATATATGATGGAGTTACTCACTATCCTGGAATGCTGTCTGCATTCCTCACCATATGTGATGGAGTTACTCACTTTGCTTACTTCACTAGGTTGTAACAGGAACACTTTCCATTTAAAAGTCCAGTTAATGTATTCAGCCTCATATAAACCATACTTCTGGTAACATAACACAAACCTTTCTTTGACTTCAAAGAAAACAAAAACACATGGTTACAAAGTCTATTTAATTCACAGGTACTCAAGATATAATTTCGCTCTCAGACGTATCCCAGTGGAGGTATCTTAGCCTCCACTCACTGCTCTCAGTCAGTATACACAACCATTCTCTCTGAGGTTTCTTCATGAGATATGGCAGACTCCCCACACACTGATCATGTGTCAAACAAACAGTCTCCATTATAACACATGAGATATACTCATGTGTCGAGGTATGTGGATTGCCAGACCCGCCTGTCTCTCCAGCTATCAGTAAAACCTGGCTTTGGAACGCCTTTATAAGTCTTGTGGCACTATAGGTATCAGAACAGACATCCAGGTTAACATCGCAGAAGGCAGCCACCTCTGTGTTGCATACTGGCCATTCACTATGCATGTACCCGTCTACTAAGTTACATCATATTTATGCTTTATCAGTAGCTTCTGCAAGTATTCTACTTGATATCAGTGAGGAAGAATCTGTGACGGAGCAGTGATATTTTAAGATTTTTTAAGATAGGCCATCAATGTCAGATTGGAAGGCATCCGACTCCTAGCACTCATGCAGATCTTTTCAATGGCAAAATGCCACATGTTCTTCACCATTTTCATAGCAAGCTATTATACACTTGGTAGTATCTATTCCTGATACTGCAAATCCCTGCAGCTCATTTGCATTGGAGTGAATGGGATATGTTACAATACCATGGGCAGCCTCTATCAAGTATAAAGCGACAATCACTACGATTGTTAGGATCTGACCTAAAAATGACTCACCAATAATATGGTTCCAGAAACCCCTTAATATCAGTTCTGTCTTGTGACTTGGGTATATGGCTTGGAGGGAAATAATGCAAATAAAAATGCTTATAAAGCGGAATTGAAATCTTATAGAAAAGAAATGTGTAAAACCCAGGTTTCTAAAAGTGTGTATAGTTTGTTTACATTTTGCCATAGTATACCAGTTTGGCGGCTCGGTCTGTACATATTTTGTGCTATTTTCAGCATTCTCATTTCCTTTTAATAAACATGGCGAGGTTTTATGCCGGTGAAATTTACTACAGAAGTCTTTTACGAGAAGAGATGCAGTCGGGGAAATCCAACCTCTTGTAGAGGAATGTCAATGAGACAAGTTTGACATTTGGTGATGTCTGAGACATTCTTATTATGTTCTTGTTATTCATTTATGGACAAGCTCTAGACCATGTCAACCTGCCAAAAAGAAACAAAAGCTTCATATATTTGTATGTACATCCCACTAGTTCTCAAACAAGCCATGGACCTCTCATATCCTTTCCAAATAGCTATATATAAAGGTGTCTTAGGTGTCTTTAATAATTTCAAAACATGTTTCAAATATACTATTGTTATAGTATAGCACCACTTTTTTAGGAACCTCTTGCATCATTTTTTTGCATATATATATATATAATACCTTAGATACTATATGACTTCAGCAGGGGCATAATGATCGAGGTCACAGAGGTCATGACCAGGCCCAGTGGTAGAAGGGGCCTGTTCACCCCAGTACCCACTTCACCTTGATGTGTTTTCCGTTGAGTCCTTTCACTGCAATACAGACTGCTGGCCAAACAGAGGCCGGCAGATGATGCTGGTGTGCCCATGACTGGGGGCGCATAGCAGTGAATCATGCATCACAATAGCACGTATGCCGATGTAAGCTGCCTGCCACTGCCAGTGTGCTGGCTACAAGGGAAGATGTGGGAGACGGGAAAGGTGAGTACAATAGTTTTTTTTATGAGTTAGAGGTAGAATGGAGATTATATACTGTATATAAGGGCCTATGGATAAGGGCATGTGTACACCAGCAAGGAGGACGTATTTACCAGGATGGGGACATAAATAAGAGGATCGGGACATACCGGTATATACCAGGAAGAAGCCCGGGATGGGGACATATAAAGAATGATTGGAAACATCTTTACCATGAAGGGGCCCAGGATTGGGGATATATTTACCATAAAGGTGCCCTGGATGGGATCATAGATACCAGGATGGGAGACATATTACCAGAATGGGGACATATTTATCAGGATGGCAAACATCACTACATAATGAAGAAGAAGGGGGGCAACAGTTATGTGTTTATAGGATTTAGAATGCTACAAGGGCCCATATATCTGACCAACATTTGGGTGTGCAGGTCCAAATTTTGCATTGGGGCTAATAAGACTCCAGTTATGCCACTGGACATCAGTACTTACTTACCGTACATATATGTTTTGACTAATTTGACGACAGTGAACCTCAATCACCACATGACTAGTCATGCCTTACAAAAAAATGTTTATTACATTTTTAAAATTCAAAATTCTCATGTGCTCGAAAATGGAACAAAAGAAAATGGCACCTTGTCCTGCAAAAAGCCATAGACAACTGTGTCAGCAGAAATAAATTAAAAAAGACAGCTCTGAAAATATGGTGACTAGTGATGGGCGAATACTAAAATTTTCAGGTTCGAGTTATTTCCATCAAATACATCGTATTATTCCAGTATTCATCACGAATAACGAACCTAATGCAAGTCAATGGGGAAAGATTTTCTTGAAAAATGCTCGAGATCCCCATTGACTTGCATTAGATTCGTTATTTGGTACGAATACTGGAATAGTACAATGTATTCGATATGAATAACCTGAATATTTTAGTATTTGCCTATCACTAATGATGATTGTTTTTTTGTAAAGCATTTTTTAGTGTGTGATGGTAGCCAAACATAAAAGTTCTATATAAATCATCTAGCATTTCTGCAATCATACTGTCCCAAATAATAAAGTTGTCTTGTCAATTATTTCACATGATAAATGGGGTAAAAAATAAAAACAATCCTTCAACTACTGTTGATTTGCTTATTCTGCCTCCCAAGCATCTTACTAAGGCTCGGTTCACAAGGGTCACTTATGGGGGCTTGAGCTGTTTTGGCATGTCAGGGGCTCTTCAAATGTAACACATCATCCACAATTTGTTCCAGCCAAAATGGCACTCTAAGATTCTGATAGCACTCCATCTCTTCTGAGCCCTGCGGTTCACCCAAACAGTAGTTTCCAACCACAACTGGAAAAATTGCCCAATATACCCTCCCTGACAGAAGTTATGTCGCTTATCCATGATATGTAAATGAAAGCTTATAACCTGACGTTAAATTCATCCATTGTTTGTATAAATTACTCTTTTGAAAGCTGAAACCCTCAGAAATGTGGTTTAGGTTAAGAAAATAAATTATGAGGATTTATTCAAACATGAACGCCATCCATCTAATACAGGCAGTATGTGCTAACACCGACGCGTTTCGACAGAGAACTGTCTTAGTAACACGACTAAGACAGTTCTCTTTCGAAACGCGTCGGTACCATGACTAAGACAGTTCTCTGTCGAAACGCATCGGTGTTAGCACATACTGCCTGTATTAGATGATGGATGGCGTTCATGTTTGAATAAATCCTCATAATTGCAAAGTTATGAGTGCTGAATTTTTCTACATTATTTATTGGTGATTGGCGGTCCAGAGACCAGGACTGTATCCGTGCACCATTTCTTTGTACTGGAGTACTACTATTTCAACTGGGTGAGCTGAACTTTTCTTCTACCTTTCCCCTGCTACCAAGAAAATAAATTGGCATCAATGCAGAAATATAGATCATTTAATGAACACAGAATGGTCAGATTTTACCAAGACAAAAGTTTTGTTGCCCACAGAAAGTAATGTAATATTTAAACAAAAAAATTAAATTAAAATACAAATATATGTTACATATATATGGGTGAATGAAGTTGTGGTGCTATTAGAGTCATATTTAATATTTTGTGTGACTTCCATGAGCTTGAAGGACTACATCCATGCGATTCGACAATGATTCATACAATTTATTAATGAAGTCATCAGGAATAGCAAAGAATGCAGTCTTACATGCCTCCCAGAGTTCATCTAGATTATTTGGTTTTGTCTTCCAAGCTTCCTCTTTCATCCTACCCCAAACATGCTCAATGATGTTCATGTCTGGTGACTAGGCTGGCAAGTCCTTGAGCACCTTGATCTTTTTTGCCTGGAGGAACTTTGTTGTAGAGATGGATGTATGAGATGGAACACCATCCTGCTGCAGAATTTGACCCCTTTTATAACTTGGAATATAAGAGGTAGCTAATGGATTGATATTTTTAGGCTATTGATATTGCCTTCCACCTTGCAAATGTTTCACACATACTGAATGTAACCCCAGACCATGATCTTTCCACCACCAAATTTAACTGTTTTCTGGGTGTATTTTGGATCCATACAGACTCCAGTAGGTCTCCTGCAGTATTTGCGGCGGCTGTGGTGTAATTCTACTGAAGATTCATCAGAGAAATCCACCTTCTGCCACTTTTCCAGCATCCATCTGTTTAGCAGGCTGTGGGACTTTGCAAATGCCACACTTTTTTTTATTTGTCTTTTGTTTAGTGCTGGCTTCTGGGCACTGATTCAACCATGGTTGCCATTTCAAGACAGAATCCTACAAACTGTTCTAGTTGACACAGGAACTTGAGGTGACCAGGCCTGTTGGAGCTCTGCTGCAGTGGAAGAGGGGCTTGCTTTGGATTTTCTAACCAACAAACGTTCCTCCTGAGCAGTTGTCTTGAGGGGTCTGCTGGACCTGGGCTTGTCAAACACATCTCCAGTCTCTTCAAATCTTTTTTTAATTTCTTGTACTTGATGCTGAGACATATTAAAGGCTCCAGCCACCTCTGCAGTGGATCTGGTCTTCAGCCTCTTGATAATCAAGGCTTTGGCCGCAGGGTGGATTTTTGGCATGTTGTCAGAGCTCAAGTTGCAGTTTAAGCGAAGGTCTGGGGTGCTGGGTTTCTTTTTAGACACACCCACTAATTAACTGATCATTTACTGAGCACAGGTGAGGATGTCAACTAGGATTGGGTGCATTATATGACCAGGCGACAAAACTTTTGTCTTGCTAAAATCTGACTATTCTGTGTTCATTAAATGATCAATATTTCAGCATTGATGCCAATTTATCTTCTTAACCTAAACCAAATTTGGGAGGGTTTCAGCTTTCAAAAGAGTAATTTATAAATCCAATTGATGAATGTAACATCAGGTTATAAGCTTTTATTTACATAACATGGATAAATGACATAACTTCTGTTAAGGACTGTATTGTGGGGTCCATTTTCTCCTTTTACTCTCATGAAAATGAAACATTTTGGGCTGAAACATCATTTTTGTGGAAAATGACAAATTTTTCATTTTTTGTTTCCATTCCATTCCATTCCATTCCTGGGTCTTACCTGAAGAGTTAAACTTCTTAAGTGTGGTTTTAAATACCTTGAGATTGCAGTTTTTAGAATGGAGTCACTTTTGGTTGTTTTTAACATATAGGTCCCTAAAAGTCACTTCAAATGTGAAGTGTTCCCAAATTAAATAGATTTTGTTAATTCTACTTTGAAACACTGGTACTAAACATTGTACATTTTCAAGAAAAGGAAATTCCAGCGTCCGGAAAAGTATTTAAAAAAGTAAAGTTTTTATTGTAAATCTAATAAAAGTCCAATTCCCAGCAAGATGATGGTACAGGCACATCGCTCCGACGCGTTTCCTTAGGCGTGGAGAAACATTCTACATTTATAATAAAAGAAAAAAATGTTTAAAATATGATGCTAATGTAAAGTAGACGTGGTAAATGGAGTTTATTGATTATTTTAGTGCTTTGACTGTCTGTTTTAAGAGCATAAAAATGAAAAGTTAAAAAATTGCAAATGTTTCAAAATAGTCATCCACATATCCCTGGTAGCTGCTAAGGCCCCGTTACACCAGGCCACATTGCCGCCAATAACATAGGCAACATAGGGGTGTGGCCTATCAGCGGCGACATCGCCCCTACGTCGCCTCATGTAAAGGGGCGATGTCGGCGCCGCTGGGTGGTCGTCTGGTTTCAGAGCAGTGCTCTGAAAACAGGCGACCGATCTGGGGTGATGTGTACACATCGCCCCATGTAACCGGCCGCTGGCGACCTGTCAGGCGATGGGAGCCTATGGCTCCCATTGTCCTGCATCGCCGCTGGGGTTTTCAGACACCCCGGCAGCGATGCCGCCTGTCATCTCGCCGGCGCGGGGCTGGAGATGTCGCCCCGTGTAAATGGGGGACGGCAACGCTGGCGGGGCACCAAAAACGTGCACCCACCCGCAAGTCACCGCCGATATCTCCAGTCCCGTCGCCAGGTGTGACGGGGCCTTTAATGGCCACCACATCTCCTTACATACTTTAAAATGGGCCCCACAGAGCAAACTGTATAATGTTGAATATGCGATGCCAGGTAAGGGTGGAGGGGTATATAAAAAAAATACAATTAAAAGTGATCAGAATTGCCCACATGCCATATAATGATAACATTACAAAGTACAGCTTTAAAAAAGTCTTCATATAGCGACCTCAATGTAACTCTATGGGTCTGGTATAACACCTAGAAAACAAAACAACTTTGCAAGTTTGATATCGACATAAATGTACTCACCTTTAGGGAATTTTTATAACACAATGTATACCATAAAAACAAAACCTCCAAAAATAGCAGAATAGATTTTTCTTTTACCACTTCACTCACTTTTTTCCCCCCATTTTTCTGTACATTATACGGTAAATGAAGTGCACCATTCAAAACAAGCCCTTATACAGCTATGTCAATGGAAAAATTAAAAAAATTGCAGGGGAGATTGAACGAAATTTAAGACATTAAAATTGTCTTCATTATTAAGGGGTTAAGTGGTCACTCTGGACATAATTATCATTCATTAAGGGCACACTGGGCATTACTTATTAATGGTGCCTTCTTGGCATTATTACTTTCTATGAGAACACTCAGGTAGTATGATTAATAATGGGCACGCGGGCATTATTTCTGCCTAGTGGACAGAATTCAGAAGGGGACAGTGCTTATCTGATCTGCGCTGCCATACGATGAAAAGACCACAAGTATCTTGTCAAGTAATGGTGGCTTTATTCAACGCGTTTCGGAGCGATATCCCTGCTCCTTCCTCAGGCAGGCAATGTTGGTTTCCTGAGGAAGGAGTGGGGATATCGCTCCAAAAAGCACTGTCCCCTTTGGATTCGTCTTCTGTTACCATCGTGTTCACGTGGAGTGTGGATCCTGCAGCAGCCATACGGTTATACTGGTTGTGTGTCACACAACCTATCCAGGTGGGCAGCGACATCTCATCTAACACAAAGTGTTTAAAGGATAAGACGCTATGGCACTTTCTTTCCTTTCTATAGTTGCTTCTAGTGGACAAAAGAGGAACACTTATTTTGGCACACAAGGGACATTCATTTTTTTCTGGGGGGGTATTAGACAAATATGTCTGTATTGCAAACTTTGTAGATGGAAGAGACATTTCTTAGAATAACATCACCAGGCTGCTTGTTGCTTGTGTCATCATAGCCTGCACTTTCCATTTGAGCACAATTGGGACACCATTGGTTGGATCTCGGTGCTTTGCCCAAGTGTACTGGCAGAACATTCCTCAGTTAACCATTAATAGCGCCAAAGAGTGTAGGTGTGAGGAGTTCTACATGTGGCGCTCATACTTGATACTGAATTGAGATGTTTTGAAAATGTGGTTTATATTTATTTCTATTTGCAGATCATTAATATCTCTATCCATCTTTTGATTTCCAGAAATCCATAACGTTTCCTTGTTGGTGTAACACTGCCAATGTTATGAAATGTATTATTGTTACACTACCTATCTTGTTGGAGCAGTGCCCTCTCTTTGTGCATTATGATCATTAGAATTTGGATGTATCACTGATGGTACCTTTACACGCCGCCACGGCAGGCTGGATACATCGCGCTACAAGCTACAATTGTAGCTTGTAGCGTCCATATCGCCTGTAGTAGCGGCGTCTGAAGAGGCGACGCTACAGCCGGCGACAGATACATCTGTTTATGGTCTCTGCTCATAAACTTAAGGCAACATCGCCGATGGTAGCGAGCTGTATCGGCGTGTAAAGAGGCAACGGAAGGGAACTCTGGACACCCGGGGCTGTAGCTGCAATGTAGCTAAGGCGTGACCTCGGCTCCATGTTACCGCGCCCCATGTGCTATCATTGGTGGAAGCTGCTGCATGACAATTGGTAGTCGCTGCATAGGGAGGCATATTTAAAGGAGCTGACGAGTCACACTACACAATCGCTCGAGCGTCATGTATTACTCAGCCTCCTGCGTTGCCTGCCCAATCAGGATGTTATTGCTTCGTCCTATCAGCGTACGGAAGTCTTGTAATCCACAATTGGAGCACGCCTATGTGCTGTCCCTGCTGCACCAGGTACGCCCATAGTAGCTGGTTGTAGCGGTGTGTAAATGAGCTACAGCTGGCTACTTGAGACACCCGGCGATGTAGCTAGCTATAGATGTAGCGTGGCGTAGCGCACCTTGTGGCGGCGTGTAAAGAGGGTGCGTTGACCGTTTGTAGCCGTTTGAGCGTGCTCGTGCACGTGAAGTAGCGCGATGTATCCAGCCTGCCGTGGCGGCGTGTAAAGGTACCATGAATTATAATTTTTTATATCCTTTTTATGTTGCCATCAGTCTATTGTGTATTTACTATTACTGAGTTATCCCAGCTAGAGATAAGTAGGGGTGAGTAATGTTCATTATACACGGTGCACTCCACCACGGTTCATCAACAAGCTAACCTGGAAGCTCCATTTTATGCCGCTGTTCATGTATTTTGTTTTAAGTTATGGACACTGGTTCATCTGGAAGGGAAAGAGGTGACAAAAGGGGCTTATGTCTGACAAAAGAGGCTTGTGCATAACTGGACAACTAATTTTGAATGCTGCCTATGTGCAGCAATAAGAAAAAAAAAAGCATACATCCATAATGGACTGAAGCTGGTGCTCTACCTTTGATTGTGTCTATCCCAGTGATCTAGGATGTTGACCAACCTGAGAGATCCATTTTGTGCAGGCGGCACAAGTTTCTATCCACCCGTTCCTCCGACAGATACCTGGTTTCCTGCTATGTAAACAGAGAAGATCATAATGCAGGAGCAGAGACTCTGATTCCAGCATTGTGTCACTTACTGGTGTTTCAAGCCAATCAGTGTTTTATCATCAGGAGATTATCACTGCAGGACAGCTGGCCTCGTGCATCCAACTTGCCTCCCAGGACTGATTAGCAGCTCTCTCTCATTATACAATGTACACAGAAAACTGCATCAGTGGTGTGGACAGGGTTTACCCAGCTCAGTAACTGCGCCCTGTTAGATTTGTAGCAGAAAAAACTGTGACTATCATATCTACTGCACCCAGTAAACTAAATGATACATTGGTGGAATCAGGGTCTCTGTCCCTACCGCATGCTGCTTTCAGATTATATAGAAAACACCTGCTGACAGATTCCCTTTTAGACAACATTCTGCCTAGTCTTCTTGCTTCTCCCAATATTTTAAAAATGTAACAAAAGGTTAATTGGCTTCCCACGAAAATGTCCCTAGTGTGTACACCGGGTAGATCAAATGTGATCCCCTTTGGAGCCAGGGACCAATGGTGACAAATCAATCTCTGCAGAACAGGTTTGTACTATATATGAAATGAAAAATAAGTAAAATAAATTTTATTAAATTGTAAAATGAAAAAACAAATAGGACTTAAAATTAGACTCTAATCTTTTTTGTTTCATTAATATGAAAATAGTAACATCAGCATAAATATGGCAAACAGAATTCCCAAGAAGGTGAGAAGGGGGAAGTGAAACTTAAGTAGTCTATCACACATATGAATTAAGTATTCATTTACTGTAATCATTACAGCGCTAGAAAGATACAAAGGTACAGAGAAATCCTTTTAGCACAAAGATATGATTTTCGGGTCCCATCTGCCCCTATCAGTACCAGGTCAAGCACTACTGACTGAAGCTACAGCTGACAAAATAACGTTATATTCACATGTTCGTTAATCATCTAAATCATCCATTGTAGCTCTGGAAGGAGGTTTAGGGTTGAGGAAGGTGAAGAACCTACATCCTGGTCTCATATCTTTTGCAGCCTCTGAAAGATTTACCTCCAAGATTGCCCTGTATTAGGCTCCATCCATCTTCTTATCAACTCTAACCATTTTCCCTGTCCCTGCTGAAGAAAAGCCTCCCCACAGCATGATGTTGCCACCACCATGTGTGACGGCGGAGATGATGTTTTCGGGGTGATGTGCAGTGTTACTCTTCTGGCACACACAGCATTTTGCATTTAGACCAAAAAGTTCTACTTTGGTTACATCTGACTAGATCACCTTCTTCCACATGCTCGCTGTGAGCTCTATATGGAATTTGCAAACTGCAAACAGGACTTCTTAAAGATTACTTTTAAAAGTGTCTTTCATATTGCCACACTTCCATAAAGGTCAGATTTATGTAGTTCATGACTAATAGCTGTCCTGTGGACAGATTCTCCCACCTGAGCTGTGGATCTCTGCAGCTCGTCCAGTGACCATGGGCCTCTTGGCTGATTCTCTAATTAGTGATGTCTTGTGATGTCAGTTTAGGTGGACGGCCATGTTTTGGTAGGTTGGCAGTTGTGTCATAGTTCTTCCATTTCTGAACCTCCCACGGTGCTCCGTGAATGTTCAGAGCTCGGGCTATTTTTTTTATAATCTAACTCTGCCTTAACCGTCTTCACATCTTTATCCCTGACCTGTCTGGTGTGTTCCTTGGTTTTTATGATGTTGTTTACCCCTAATATTCTCAAACAAACCTCTGAGGTCTTCACAGAACAGTTGTAGTTATACTGAGAATAAATGACACACAGGTGAACTCAATTTACTAAATAGATGATTTCTGGAGGCAACTGGTTACTCAGTATTTTATTTAGGACTATCAGCGTACAAGGGGCTGAATATAAATGCACGTCACAATTTTCAGATTTATATTTTTGAATATTTAGAGAATCATGTATCATTTCCTTTACAATTCACAAATACTTGCAACTTAGTGGTTGGCATATCTCATAATGTGCGTGTAATGTGAAAAAAGGTGGAAAGGTTTACAGGATATGAATACTTTTTGAAAGCCCTGTGTGTGCTGTGTATCAATGACAGCATAACAAAATATAATTACAAATGGGGCCTACATAGTGTGTAAATTACACACAAATGCAGAATATAATAATCAGACCTATTATTAGTCACACACATACGAATATTCATACAGAATGGTAGGTGCACTTTAACAAATTTGATTCTATTCTGTAACCACACACACATTCATATGCACAGATACATCCTGTGTTAGAACTTCCTGTGTTAGCAACAACATACAAAAATTATATCCCACAAACAGTTTTTTTTGCAAAAGTCCTATTAACTAGTCTGACACCATTGTCTTACCTGGGCATTAAGGTGCCCACAAACCCATTTCACTGATGGCTGATACTGAGTATACTGGAAAAACGGGAATAAGGCACTGCATGAGACCTCTGGCAGAGGCTTATATCTCACAGGAAAAAAGGATTAGGCATTTTGAAATGTAATATGCCCAACCTTTCAACTCTCTCATAAACATTTATTAGTTATTGAGCAGGGACATACCTATAAATCATGGGGCCCCATAGGAAAAGTTCAAGTTGGACCACCCATAAAAAAAATTCAATTGAGTGGAATCACGACACATAAGCACAGTCACAAAAGGGGATTCCTCTCAACTTTTGAAAACAGGGAAGTGGACGTATATCGTGACATGTACAGTACAGACCAAAAGTTTGGACACACCTTCTCATTCAAAGAGTTTTCTGTATTTTCATGACTATGAAAATAGTAGATTTACACTGAAGGCATCAAAACTATGAATTACCACATGTGGAATTATATACTTAACAAAAAAGTGTGAAACAACTGAAAATATGTCTTATATTCTAGGTCTTCATAGTAGCCACCTTTTGCTTTGATTACTGCTTTGCACACTCTTGGCATTCTCTTGATGAGCTTCAAGAGGTAGTCACTGGAAATGGTTTTCACTTCACAGGTGTGCCCTCTCAGGTTTAATAAGTGGGATTTCTTGCCTTATAAATGGGTTGGGGACATCAGTTGTGTTGTGCAGAAGTCTGGTGGATGCACAGCTGATAGTCCTAATGAATAGACTGTTAGAATGTGTATTATGGCAAGAAAAAAGCAGCTAAGTAAAGAAAAACAAGTGGCCATCATTACTTTAAGAAATGAAGGTCAGTCAGTCCGAAAATGTGGAAAACTTTGAAAGTGTCTCCAAGTGCAGTTGCAAAAACCATCAAGTGCTACAAAGAAACTGGCTCACATGAGGACCGCCCCAGGAAAGGAAGACCAAGGGTCACCTCTGCTGCGGAGGATAAGTTCATCCGAGTCACCAGCCTCAGAAATCGCAGGTTAACAGCAGCTCAGATTAGAGACCAGGTCAATGCCACACAGAGTTCAAGCAGCAGACACATCTCTACAACAACTGTTAAGAGGAGACTTTGTGCAGCAGGCCTTTATGGTAAAATAGCTGCTAGGAAACCACTGCTAAGGACAGGCAACAAGCAGAAGAGACTTGTTTGGGCTAAAGAAGACAAGGAATGGACATTAGACCAGTGGAAATCTGTGCTTTGGTCTAATGAGTCCAAATTTGAGATCTTTGGTTCCAACCATCGTGTCTTTGTGCGATGCAGAAAAGGTGAACGGATGGACTCTACATGCCTGGTTCCCACCGTGAAGCATGGAGGAGGAAGTGTGAAGGTGTGGGGGAGCTTTGCTGGTGACACTGTTGGGGATTTATTCAAAATTGAAGGCATACTGAACCAGCATGGCTACCACAGCATCTTGCAGCGGCATGCTATTACATCCGGATTGCGTTTAGTTGGACAATCATTTATTTTTCAACAGGACAATGACCCCAAACACACCTCCAGGCTGTGTAAGGGTATTTGACCAAGAAGGGGAGTGATGGGGTGCTACGCCAGATGACCTGGCCTCCACAGTCACCAGTTGTCACACGTTTAGATGGCGCTGACATTGTTGGATGCTGCTGTGTATGTGGTTTGTCTTTAAGAGCTGCATGGTTGATGGTTGTGAAGGTCCTTGTCTCCTTTGGTGTGCTCCAGAACTGCAGTCACTATTATGTTCAATTGCTGGTTCAGGAGTTAATATGTGACTCACATTGAATCCCCTCCTCCTGGCTTTAAATAGTCTTCCCTCTCCTCTGTCAGGTGCTGCTGATAGCTATGTGCTCTAGGTCTTGGTGCTGTGCTGATGCTTAGCTGCTGTGCTAAAGTCTTTCCTTGGGAGAAGCTGTGATTTCTGACCCATGGGTGGAGGTAGGGGCCCTCAGCCTAGGGCTAATCAGAAGTTTTAGGGTACAAGTTGGTGGCTCGGAACTCCTCACCATCAGAGGTACCTCTGAGATCAGGGCGAGCAAGGGACCCCAGCATCAGGGTCAGATTAGGCTCTCCTGACCCCCTTTTGCCCAATTCACCTACCTGTTACCTGATTCCCTTACCTCCCAAGTGTGACACCAGACCTGAACCCAATCAAGATGGTTTGGGGTGAGCTGGACCGCAGAGTGAAGGCAAAAGGGCCAAGAAGTGCTAAGCATCTCTGGGAACCCCTTCAAGACTGTTGAAAGACCATTTCCGGTGACTACCTCTTGAAGCTCATCAAGAGAATGCCAAGAGTGTGCAAAGCGGTAATCACAGCAAAAGGTGGCTACTTTGAAGAACCTGGAATATAAGACATATTTTCAGTTGTTTCACACTTTTTTGTTGAGCAAATAATTTCACATGTGTTAATTCATAGTTTTGATGCCTTCAGTGTGAATCTACAATTTTCATAGTCATGAAAATACAGAAAACTCTTTGAATGAGAAGGTCTGTCCAAACTTTTGGTCTGTACTATACATAGTAATTTATATGTATATTGAAGCCCGTTAGTGTTGTCACTCATTATGATAACCATTTTTTGGACCTCTATATTACAAAGCCACCAAAAATACATCCAACACACACTGTATACTCTCTCAGTAAATTTCCCTACAGTAACCCCTGGACACAGGAAGAGTAGGATAACCCCATCAATCCCCCAGCAAAATATAATACCACCACTACCCCCCATAATATGAAGGCTCTCACAGGACCCCAACACCATATGAGGAACCCCACAAACAAAGCATGATGGTCTACAGAGGCCTACACTGTATGATGACTCTCGCAAAATCCCCCGACAGTATGATGGATCTCACAGCCTTCCACACCATATGATGGTCCCCACAAAGCATGATGATCCCCACAGATGCAAATGGTATAATGGCTCTCACAACCCCCTCAACACACATGATCCACAGTATGGTCTGGTCCCCACAAGCCCACATACACAGTATGATGACCCCCACAGTATGATAGTCTGCACAGGTCCCCCCCACAGTATAATTGTTCCCACATAGCATGATGATCCCCACAGACCCAAACTGTATGATGGCTCTCAAAGTCCCCCCATACACAGTATGATGGTCTAGTCCCCACAAGCCCCTATACACAGTATGATGACCCCCATAGTATGATGGTCCTCACATCTTCCTGCACAGTATAATTGACCCCACAAATAATGATGTTCCTCAAAGACTCAAACTGTATGATGGCTCTCACAACATCCCCCAAATACACGCCCCTCACAGTATGGTCTTGTGCCTACAAGTCCCCATATACAGTATGATGACCCCTACAGTATGATGGTCTGTACAGGTCCCCCCCCCACAGTACTGTTGACTGCCAGAGTAGTCCCCACTACAGTGTGATGATGTCCACAAGCCCCCATACTCAGTATGATGACCCCCACAATAGCCTCAATCACAGTGTAAGGCCTCATAACTCCCTCTACGTTCTGTCTAATGAAAATAAATATTTAGAAAAAAGTCACCTAGCCCTGTTTCCACAATGAGCTGCACTGCTTTATGCAGTGTGTGAACTTAGGCTACGCACAGCAGGCGTGATATAGTGATGCCATCATGCCTGCAGTGCTGAGAAACAGACTCACGGCTGAATGGTACAACAGGGAGCCTTTTTACAACAGACCTCCTCAACACATAGGCTCAAAAGTAGCCATGTGGTTTGCTGCTATTAGTGGCAGATTTAGAGTATTCTATGAACAATATTTGACAGAAAAAGACCTTCTATGTACATAGAAAAAGTCCATGTTATTGCATTCAATGTATAAGTGGATGGCATAGAGTTTGACTCATAAGGACAACCTCTGTCCATATGCCCAAATATCTACATTGTGGATGGAATTCCCTGATCAAAAACTGAGCTAGCTTTATGGGTTTGTAACCTGTAAAGATTGTGCAAAGTGCATGTAACATGCAAGTCTGGTCTGGCTAGGTCCTTTGTGGTATCTGGGAACAGAAAGTCACAGTGATTAGAAGATAGCAGGTCCTCTTTGGATTGCACTCAGCGATGAACATGAGTGGAGCGGATTTCATTCTTTCGGTTCTGCAGTAAAAGAATTCCTTTTTGACACTGCTAAGATTCCTTATAGCTTTAGTCCCAACTTCTCCTTGCCGTCACTCCCTTTTATTGTTTAAACTCACTTCTTACTCTCACATGTGCCAGTTATTATTGCTCTATGCTGACCTCCCTGGAGAAGTTGTTCATATCACAGCTGTGGAATTGTTTTTGTTTCATACCCGCTTATTTGTCTCCTTCCCTGTATTGCCTTTTTGTAGTAGTAAGGACGGTGTCTTGTGACCGACTCACTAGTCAGGGTTAGCCCAGGAACAACCAGAGATTAGACACGTGATGGTGCAAGGGGGGAAAGACCCATCGAAGGTTGCTAGGGAGTGCAGTCTTCAAGTACAGGTGAATGTCAGGGGGTCACCCCTTCCCCGTCTACCTATCGTCAGGGTCCCGGTTTACCCTGTCCCTGATCTTCCTCTTTCCTTTGCACCACACGAATAGCGTCTCCTCACTCTGTTGTGCCTGTGCATTTCTTTCCCAATCCACTGGGTTAGCACTCAACACATCCGGGTGAACAGACTAAGCTGCAAGAATTTATAGTTTATATATTAGAATAAAGCAGTACTCTAAACGTGCTGAGGTGTGCAAATATTGAACATACGAAACTTCAGCTTGCTCTTATGAATTGGCCAATTTAAGCGCTAAGCACCTTCATTTTGTAACTATACTCTGTATAGCAGTAATATCATTTATATTTCATATGTTCAATGATTGTATCTCAGTGCTTATAATGGCTGCTTTATTCTATTGTTTGTATATTACAGTATATGGTGACAGCAGCAGCACCTATTACCACTTGCTTTATTGTTTTGCAGTACAGTGCTGTATCCACGTTGCAGTTGAATTCTTCAATAAAATGGCACCAGAGTCAGTGCAAGCACAAACCGTGAACTCTGGCGCCGTTTTATTGAAGACATTATCTCTGCGAATGTCACCAGTTTGCTTCAGATGATATTCACAGAGACAGTGTCTTTAATAAAATGTTGCTGGAGATTGCAGTATGTGCACGCACTGATTCCAGCACCATTTTATTGAAGTCTTCAACTACAATGTGAACATATCACTGCACACATGCCAGCCATAGTGATAATGGTGGTGGCCATGGCAGAAAACTTAAATAAAGGGGAGGAAAGCGCAAGGAGAGGAATAGAGGAAGAAGACCTGACCCACAAAGTCCCGCACCAACAAAGCAACCAAAAGATAGACCACAGAGATTATACCAAAAATGTTCTTTACAAAGACGTTTTTGCATAATAAAGACATTTCATCCATGCCCATGTGATTGAATGAGGAAGTGTCTGATATTGAACGGATGAGCTGAAGCTGACTGCAGAGGGAGGGGAGAGCTGCTCAATCAGGCATGACTCATTGTCCCATACGGGAGTGTTTATGGGTAAGAAGTGCAGGGACCATACATATTTTTTTTATGTCCCCAGATGTTCCCTTTAACTAAGCTTACTGCAGTAAGTAGACTATGATGGTGATGGTCTCAGGTCAGAGTTCTACGGTGTTCATTTTAGGACATGGTCATTTATCGAAGTCAAAGTCAAAAAAAGCTGTTCCTGATGGTTGATTATGACTTTTACTTGGACAAATGACCTTACTAAATGACTTTGACTTTGATAAATGACTCTGACTTTGATAAATGACTCTGACTTTGATAAATGACTTTGACTTTGATAAATGACTTTGACTTTGATAAATGACTTTGACTTCGATAAATGACTTTGACTCTGACTTTGATAAATGACTTTGACTATGACTCTGACTTTGATAAATGACTCTGACTTTGATAAATGACTTTGGCTATGACTTTGATAAATGACTATGCCTCTGACTATGACTTTGATAAATGACTTTGACTTTGATAAATGACTTTGACTCTGACTTTGATAAATGACTTTGACTTTGATAAATAACTCTGACTTTGATAAATGACTCTGACTTTGATAAATGACTTTGACTATGACTTTGATAAATGACTTTGACTATGACTTTGATTAATGACTTTGACTTTGATAAATGACTTTGACTTTGATAAATGACTCTGACTTTGAGAAATGACTTTGACTTTGAAAAAATTTGATAAATTACTTTGACAAATGATACTTCACTTCTCAAACATCAAATTATGATTTATCACTATATCATGTGTCTATTCACTAACATAATGTATTAAAAAAAAAATTCTACAGTGGGTCCATTATGGATTAGAACCATCAATGCTCGCTTCCAAAGGCTAAAAGCTTATCCACTAGCCCATGAAGCCAGCTACTATAACAGTCTGATCTTTTTAGACTAAGATAAATAACCTGCACACAGCCTGTGTGCAGACATTTTTTGACAATGATGTCTGAGAGCTTCTGAGTTATCATGGTCACACTCAAAGTCAGACCTCACTTTCATTTCTCATGGAAGTTAGCAGCATAATCAAACTACAAATCCCCAAGCAGTGCCAATGTTTCCTAGTTTGTTTTTCTTAAGTTATTATAGTTAATAATATTAATATTATCATCTGAAACAAAAATAATGTAAAAAAAATGTTTCCTTTGAAACACTAATTACTGTATTTACCATTGTCTGTAAATTTCTATAATTGTTTACGAAATAATTTAACATAATATAATAATAATAATAATATGTTTACCACTGACTGTACATTTGTATAACTTTTTAGGAAACTGTTTAAGAAAATATAATAATAAAAATGATTATTATTATTATTATTAAATAATTAATAATCCACTACATCGATTTGAACACCAAAGATGCAGACCTGCAAACATTTTAATTTATCACTATATTTTATGTCTATTGACTACCATAATTTATTAAAAACAAATAATCTATAGGAGGTCCAGCAGGGATTTGAACCAGCAACGCTGGATTCCAAAGGCAAAATGATTTTCCACCAGACCACCAAACCAACTGTTACAAAGCAGTGATTTTGTTCGCCTAAGAAAATGAACATCTAGGCAGCCTGTTTGCAACCTGAGTCTGACAATGAGGTTGAGAAGTCATTTGTCGTGGTCAGAATCAGAATCACTTATGAACATCACATGACCTCAATGTGTCACAGAGGCTTGCCAGTGTAAAGAAGGTTCACATCCCCAAGCAGTAGCAGGAGTTTCTAATTATTATTATTTTTTTTTTTAAAGGTATTATTGTTTTTATTATTATTATTATTATTAGTATTATTATACTTTCCAACAAAAAAAATGTACAAGAACATACCCGAGTATGATAAATCACTTTCACAGATGACACTTCACTTCTCACACAAAAAAATGAAAATATTATTTCCATACACAAAAGCTTTAACCCCTTTTTTCTGTGAGGCCGGACACAATGGACCTTGCTTTATTTAAAACCCACATTTCAACAATTTTTTATACCATGATTTGTTTTCAAATAACAACAATAACTTAATGATAAACAATTTACATGTCCTGAACTGCACATTTTAACCCCAAAGTCTCCAACACAAAGCCCATTCCCCATCCACCACTAAACTATAGGCACTTAATAGAGGCAGAGACATCTTTTCATTGCTTATATGCCTTTCAATGCAGACATAAACTGTTCTGTGACCTTAATGTATGATTTTCACACGACACAATGATATCTCAGTAAAATACACATCAAGAGCAGATTTTTTGCACCTAGTCTGCACGTTTGGTCTCTTCAGCAAACAAAACCAGTGAAGTTACTCATCTAACTGAGTGGCCTAATGGTTAAGGCTCCTGCCTCTGGTGCAAGTGAGACCTTCTGCACCTTGGGTTCAAATCCCCCCAGACTTACATTAATTGTTATTTTATATATATTTTTTTGTCTTCTAAATTTGGTTGTTTAATACACAATTTACACTAATGTTTTATTTGTAGTTTCTTAGATTATAATAATCATCATAACATAGTAATGATTGCCTTCCATTCATTTAGCCTGTAAATGGACAACATGGCAGAAACCAGTCATTTACTACTTATCTATTTCCAAGTGTCTGTACATTTTAACAATTTATTATCAAAGGTTCTAAACCAATTAGTTATTATTTATTTCCTAGAAAATGTCGTTTGCCATCTACCCAAAACTAGCTGCATTTTATTAAGCAGTACAGTTGTGACTTCACTAGTGCACTGAGTGTCAGGCTGGAGTCTCCTGTAGCAGCAGGAAGGCTAGGGTCACATCAGCGTTTTTTTGTTAAAATCCTGATCCGGTTTTGAGCTTTCAAAAAGCTCAAAACCGGACCAGGAAAGGCTCCTGATAGAAGCCTATGCAAAACACCGGATGGCTTCACAAGCCATCCGGTGGCCGGATCCGGCACTGCTGCCTGCGTTTAAAATCATGCAGGCAGCAGTTTTCGCAGCGTTTGCCGGGACCGCACTGCGGTCACCGGATGGCTCAGGATGTGTAATCCTGAGCCATCCGGTAACTGCATAGCTTGCGGTTCCCGATCTGCGAAGTTAATAAAGAGTTAACTAGCTGACCTAAATGACTGTTTGTGGTCTGTAGGGGGGCTTAGACCCCCCTACAGACCGGCCGGCCACTTCTATAGTGTTCTGCAACAATGTGTTACTGTGCACGGGCGAGGAGCCCGTGCATGTCATCCAAAGGTGCCCCCCCCCCCCCCCCGTATCACTATACTGGGGTGCATAGACCCCTCTATTACAAATAAGCTGTATTGGTGTATAGTACATGATAAATGTGTCCATTTGCATTGTAAGTATATACTTACAACATTCTTTCGTAGGCAGAGATAAGGAAATCCATGGGCGGGGCTGTGTGCAGCAGCCTCCGCCCGCTCCTTCTTGATGCCCGCCCCCTCTGGCCGTAATCCAGTGTTTTGAGGGCGGGCACGTTGTTAAAGTGGCGTGGCTAACTATGTGCCGCTGTTAGCCACACCCCTTTAACGACGTCCCCGCCCTCAAAACACTGGATTACGGCCAGAGGGGGCGGGCATCAAGAAGGAGCGGGCGGAGGCTGCTGCACACAGCCCCGCCCATGGATTTCCTTATCTCTGCCTACGAAAGAATGTAAGTATATACTTACAATGCAAATGGCCACATTTATCATGTACTATACACCAATACAGCTTATTTGTAATAGAGGGGTCTATGCACCCCAGTATAGTGATACGGGGGGGGGGGGGCACCTTTGGATGACATGCACGGGCTCCTCGCCCGTGCACAGTAACACATTGTTGCAGAACACTATAGAAGTGGCCGGCCGGTCTGTAGGGGGGTCTAAGCCCCCCTACAGACCACAAACAGTCATTTAGGTCAGCTAGTTAACTCTTTATTAACTTCGCAGATCGGGAACCGCAACCTATGCAGTTACCGGATGGCTCAGGGATTACACATCCTGAGCCATCCGGTGACCGCAGTGCGGGATTCAGCACACAGTTTTGAAAAAAACTGTGTGTGCCCGCCATTGCGTTCACCGCATCCGGATCCGGATGCGGTGAATGCAATTTAGGTTTCCAATGTGACCCTACCCGAAGACACATTAAGGGCGTGTGTTATTATTGGATTCTGCGGGGGATGTATGTGAATGTGGTCACTGCCTCACAGATCTGCGGGGGATGTATGTGTATGTGGTCACTGCCTCACAGATCTGCGGGGGATGTATGTGAATGTGGTCACTGCCTCACAGATCTGCGGGGGATGTATGTGAATGTGATCACTGCCTCACAGATCTGCGGGGGATGTATGTGAATGTGGTCACAGCCTCACAGATCTGCGGGGGATGTATGTGAATGTGATCACTGCCTCACAGATCTGCGGGGGATGTATGTGTATGTGGTCACTGCCTCACAGATCTGCGGGGGATGTATGTGAATGTGGTCACTGCCTCACAGATCTGCGGGGGATGTATGTGAATGTGATCACTGCCTCACAGATCTGCGGGGGATGTATGTGTATGTGGTCACTGCCTCACAGATCTGCGGGGGATGTATGTGAATGTGGTCACTGCCTCAAAGATCTGCGGGGGATGTATGTGTATGTGGTCACTGCCTCACAGATCTGCGGGGGATGTATGTGAATGTGGTCACTGCCTCACAGATCTGCGGGGGATGTATGTGAATGTGATCACTGCCTCACAGATCTGCGGGGGATGTATGTGAATGTGGTCACAGCCTCACAGATCTGCGGGGGATGTATGTGAATGTGATCACTGCCTCACAGATCTGCGGGGGATGTATGTGTATGTGGTCACTGCCTCACAGATCTGCGGGGGATGTATGTGAATGTGGTCACTGCCTCACAGATCTGCGGGGGATGTATGTGAATGTGATCACTGCCTCACAGATCTGCGGGGATGTATGTGTATGTGGTCACTGCCTCACAGATCTGCGGGGGATGTATGTGAATGTGGTCACTGCCTCAAAGATCTGCGGGGGATGTATGTGTATGTGGTCACTGCCTCACAGATCTGCGGGGGATGTATGTGAATGTGGTCACTGCCTCACAGATCTGCGGGGGATGTATGTGTATGTGGTCACTGCCTCACAGATCTGCGGGGGATGTATGTGAATGTGATCACTGCCTCACAGATCTGCGGGGGATGTATGTGAATGTGGTCACTGCCTCACAGATCTGCGGGGGATGTATGGGTAGGGTCACATTGAAAACCTAGATTGCATTCACCGCATCCGGATCCGGATGCGGTGAATGCAATGCCGGTCGCACACAGTTTTTTTGAAAACTGTGTGCAGAATACCGCACTGCGGTCACCGGATGGCTCAGGATGTGTAATCCTGAGCCATCCGGTAACTGCAGAGTGTGCGGATCCCGGCTATTGACGGGACCCGCAACCGTAATAAAGAGTGAAATTGCTGACCTAAATGACTGATAGAGGTCTGTAGGGGGGCTTAGACCCCCCTACAGACCGGGCTCCCACTTCCATAGTGTTCTTCACCAATTTCGCACCGGGCACGGGCTCCTCGGAGCCCGTGCATGTCAACCAAGGTGCCCCCCCCCCCCATCACTATACAGGGGTGCATAGACCCCTCTAATACAATTATGCTTACATTGATGTGTTTTACACAAAGAATAATCACAATTGCATTGTTAATTATATATTTACATGTGTCCGGAGCCAGAGTCCAGTGATTTCCAGGGCGGGGCTGTGTGCAGCAGCCTCCGCCCGCTCCTTCTTGATGGCCGCCCCCTCTGGCCGTAATCCAGTCTTGTGAGGGCGGGCACGTCGTTAAAGGGGCGTGGCTAACTATGTGCCGCGGTTAGCCACGCCCCTTTAACGACGAGGCCGCCCTCACAAGACTGGATTACGGCCAGAGGGGGCGGCCATCAAGAAGGAGCGGGCGGAGGCTGCTGCACACAGCCCCGCCCATGGAAATCACTGGACTCTGGCTCCGGACACATGTAAATATATAATTAACAATGCAATTGTGATTATTCTTTGTGTAAAACACATCAATGTAAGCATAATTGTATTAGAGGGGTCTATGCACCCCTGTATAGTGATGGGGGGGGGGGCACCTTGGTTGACATGCACGCAGCTCCGAGGAGCCCGTGCCCGGTGCGAAATTGGTGAAGAATACTATGGAAGTGGGAGCCCGGTCTGTAGGGGGGTCTAAGCCCCCCTACAGACCTCTATCAGTCATTTAGGTCAGCAATTTCACTCTTTATTACGGTTGCGGGTCCCGTCAATAGCCGGGATCCGCACACTCTGCAGTTACCGGATGGCTCAGGATTACACATCCTGAGCCATCCGGTGACCGCAGTGCGGTCCCAGAAACGCTGCGAAAACTGCTGCCTGCATGATTTTAAACGCAGGCAGCAGTGCCGGATCCGGCCACCGGATGGCTTGTGAAGCCATCCGGTGTTTTGCATCGGCTTCCATCAGGAGCGTTTCCTGGTCCGGTTTTGAGCTTTTTTAAAGCTCAAAACCGGATCAGGATTTAAAACAAAAAACGCCAATGTGACCCTAGCCTATGTGAATGTGATCACTGCCTCACAGATCTGCGGGGGATGTATGTGTATGTGGTCACTGCCTCACAGATCTGCGGGGGATGTATGTGAATGTGATCACTGCCTCACAGATCTGCGGGGGATGTATGTGTATGTGGTCACTGCCTCACAGATCTGCGGGGGATGTATGTGAATGTGGTCACTGCCTCACAGATCTGCGGGGGATGTATGTGAATGTGGTCACTGCCTCACAGATCTGCGGGGGATGTATGTGAATGTGGTCACTGCCTCACAGATCTGCGGGGGATGTATGTGAATGTGATCACTGCCTCACAGATCTGCGGGGGATGTATGTGTATGTTGTCACTGCCTCACAGATCTGCGGGGGATGTATGTGAATGTGGTCACTGCCTCACAGATCTGCGGGGGATGTATGTGAATGTGGTCACTGCCTCACAGATCTGCGGGGGATGTATGTGAATGTGATCACTGCCTCACAGATCTGCGGGGGATGTATGTGTATGTGGTCACTGCCTCACAGATCTGCGGGGGATGTATGTGAATGTGGTCACTGCCTCACAGATCTGCGGAGGATGTATGTGAATGTGGTCACTGCCTCACAGATCTGCGGAGGATGTATGTGAATGTGGTCACTGCCTCACAGATCTGCGGGGGATGTATGTGAATGTGGTCACTGCCTCACAGATCTGCGGGGGATGTATGTGAATGTGGTCACTGCCTCACAGATCTGCGGGGGATGTATGTGAATGTGGTCACTGCCTCACAGATCTGCGGGGGATGTATGTGAATGTGGTCACTGCCTCACAGATCTGCGGGGGATGTATGTGAATGTGGTCACTGCCTCAAAGATCTGCGGGGGATGTATGTGAATGTGGTCACTGCCTCTGATCTTGATGTGTATTTTACTGAGATATCATTGTGTCGTGTGAAAATCATACATTAAGGTCACAGAACAGTTTATGTCTGCATTGAAAGGCATATAAGCAATGAAAAGATGTCTCTGCCTCTATTAAGTGCCTATAGTTTAGTGGTGGATGGGGAATGGGCTTTGTGTTGGAGACTTTGGGGTTAAAATGTGCAGTTCAGGACATGTAAATTGTTTATCATTAAGTTATTGTTGTTATTTGAAAACAAATCATGGTATAAAAATTGTTGAAATGTGGGTTTTAAATAAAGCAAGGTCCATTGTGTCCGGCCTCACAGAAAAAAGGGGTTAAAGCTTTTGTGTATGGAAATAATATTTTCATTTTTTTGTGTGAGAAGTGAAGTGTCATCTGTGAAAGTGATTTATCATACTCGGGTATGAGAATGAAACACAAAGTGAACACTTTGTTCTTGTACATTTTTTTTGTTGGAAAGTATAATAATACTAATAATAATAATAATAATAAAAACAATAATACCTTTAAAAAAAAAAATAATAATAATTAGAAACTCCTGCTACTGCTTGGGGATGTGAACCTTCTTTACACTGGCAAGCCTCTGTGACACATTGAGGTCATGTGATGTTCATAAGTGATTCTGATTCTGACCACGACAAATGACTTCTCAACCTCATTGTCAGACTCAGGTTGCAAACAGGCTGCCTAGATGTTCATTTTCTTAGGCGAACAAAATCACTGCTTTGTAACAGTTGGTTTGGTGGTCTGGTGGAAAATCATTTTGCCTTTGGAATCCAGCGTTGCTGGTTCAAATCCCTGCTGGACCTCCTATAGATTATTTGTTTTTAATAAATTATGGTAGTCAATAGACATAAAATATAGTGATAAATTAAAATGTTTGCAGGTCTGCATCTTTGGTGTTCAAATCGATGTAGTGGATTATTAATTATTTAATAATAATAATAATAATCATTTTTATTATTATATTTTCTTAAACAGTTTCCTAAAAAGTTATACAAATGTACAGTCAGTGGTAAACATATTATTATTATTATTATATTATGTTAAATTATTTCGTAAACAATTATAGAAATTTACAGACAATGGTAAATACAGTAATTAGTGTTTCAAAGGAAACATTTTTTTTACATTATTTTTGTTTCAGATGATAATATTAATATTATTAACTATAATAACTTAAGAAAAACAAACTAGGAAACATTGGCACTGCTTGGGGATTTGTAGTTTGATTATGCTGCTAACTTCCATGAGAAATGAAAGTGAGGTCTGACTTTGAGTGTGACCATGATAACTCAGAAGCTCTCAGACATCATTGTCAAAAAATGTCTGCACACAGGCTGTGTGCAGGTTATTTATCTTAGTCTAAAAAGATCAGACTGTTATAGTAGCTGGCTTCATGGGCTAGTGGATAAGCTTTTAGCCTTTGGAAGCGAGCATTGATGGTTCTAATCCATAATGGACCCACTGTAGAATTTTTTTTTTAATACATTATGTTAGTGAATAGACACATGATATAGTGATAAATCATAATTTGATGTTTGAGAAGTGAAGTATCATTTGTCAAAGTAATTTATCAAATTTTTTCAAAGTCAAAGTCATTTCTCAAAGTCAGAGTCATTTATCAAAGTCAAAGTCATTTATCAAAGTCAAAGTCATTAATCAAAGTCATAGTCAAAGTCATTTATCAAAGTCATAGTCAAAGTCATTTATCAAAGTCATAGTCATTTATCAAAATCAGAGTCATTTATCAAAGTCATAGTCAAAGTCATTTATCAAAGTCAGAGTCATTTATCAAAGTCAAAGTCATTTATCAAAGTCAGAGTCAAAGTCATTTATCGAAGTCAAAGTCATTTATCAAAGTTAGAGTCATTTATCAAAGTCAGAGTCAAAGTCATTTATCAAAGTCAAAGTCATTTATCAAAGTCAGAGTCATTTATCAAAGTCAGAGTCATTTATCAAAGTCAAAGTCATTTAGTAATGTCATTTGTCCAAGTCAAAGTCATAATCAACCATCAGGAACAGGTTTTTTTTTACTTTGACTTCGATAAATGACCATGTCCTAAAATGAACACCGTAGAGTTCCTCTTTCTGACTACCTTGTCTTTAGTTTTGCTGTACACTCTTCAGTCTGTCCATTCCTCCTTCTGCTAATCCTCATCTAGGAGGAGAGCATGACCAGTAGTGCAGATAAATATGCATAAAGCAGTTATTCCTACAACCCTCTTATATGCATCAATTGTCACTGACGTCCTAATATGCTGCTATTCCCTGTGGTCTCAGGTTCAGGAGCTCCACCTCAGGCTCTGCGGAGACTGACAGGATAGTGTGACAGGTGCTGAGTGTGACAGAAGCTTGCTGACATTTGTTTACAGCCCTCCGCCCCATAAACCTATAAATAGTGGACATAATTCCATTTACTAGCTAATACGCTGGGTAAAGACCGAGTATCGCAACCACATTCACTTATATTGTGCTGCCATGTAGAGGTGACACTGAATCACTGAGGTCACACGACTGGTATTATGTCCACAGTCATCTTGTAACTCCAGCCTTAGGGTACCTTTACACGCCGCTACTGGATGGTGGCTACAACCAGCTACTTCACGTGCACAAGCACGCACAAACGGTTGCAAACGGTACCCGCAACACCTTTACACGCCGCAACAAGGTGCGCTACAGTAGGTTACATCTATCTCTAGATACACCGCCGGGTGTCTCAAGTTACCTTCTGCCGAGCACCTTACCTCATTTACACACCGCTACAACAAGCTAATATGGGCGGACCTGGTGCAGCAGGGACAACACATAGGCGTGCCACAATTGTGGATTACGAGACGTCCGTACGCTGATAGGACAAAGCAATAACATCATGATTGGGCAGGCAGCGTAGGAGGCTGACTAATACATGACGCTCGAGCAATTGTGTAGTGTGACTGGTCAGCTCCTTAAATATGCCTCCCTATGCAGCGACTACCAATCGTAATGCAGGAGCTTCCTCCAATGAACGCTGATGGGGCGCGGTAACCCGGAGCCTGTGTCATGCCCCAGCTACATACCAAGTACATAGGCTGGTGTCCAGACATCCCTTCTGTTGCTTCTTTACACGCCGATACAGGTAGCTACAATCGCCTGGGTAGCCACCTGTTTCAGGGCTGTGCTCGGAAACAGATGCCGCTACTGGCGGGTGGCTACAACCGTCTTCACACGCCGCTACCACGGGGTGAATTGCCGGTGCAAGATACATTTCTCGCATGTATCCGGTTGTAGCCACCCGCCAGTAGCGGCGTGTAAAGGTACCCTAAGGTCTAACCTGCTGTGCTACCAATTATTGGAAGCTGTGCTATAGGACACCAGGGAGTAAATAAGATTCCAGAAAGTCATCAGTAAGCATATTTTAGACAAAAATTAAATAGTGACCATAATTCCATTCACTAGCTAATAGGCTGGGTAAACCCGATTCACTTGTATTGTGCTCTATGTAGAGGTGACACCGAATCACTGAGGTCACGTGACTTGTATTGTGTCCACAGTCATCTTGTAGCTCCAGCCTAAGGTTTAACCTGCTGTGCTGTCAATGAATGAAAACTATCCTATAAGATACAAGTGAGTAAATGCTATTCTAGAAAGTCATCAGTAATAAAAATATTTTAGGCAAAATTATAATGATCAACTTTTTAAGGATAATTCACAACAGAAAACGCTCCTCTTTGGGGGATTTTTGTTTGGTGTTTCTTTTTCCTGAAATGTTACATTTCCTGAATTGATTTTGAAGCTTTCTTTCTTTTTCCACTGCATTCTGCTACATTTTATCTTAGCAATGTAAACTTTGAAGCAGATTCTTTGCGGAAACCGCCTATAAGAAATGACATCACTTCTTTTTTTCAGCAATGAAGTTTTCAAAAACTCGTAGGAAAAAAAAAGGTGAAAAAACTCATCAGATAAACAGGAAGAGCAAAGTGGTCTTTACATTGAAAGAAAAGGCTCAAAAAGAATTTCCAGCAAATATTCTGCTTCAAAATCCTCCCCAAAAACTTCTTGTGAGCCTGGACTAAAGCTTTGTGTTAGGCCGGTTTCACATCACGGCCTGACCGTTCTAGCAACAGAGCCGGAGGCAAATATGCCCTTCGGTCCGGTTCGCAGCAGGATGTAGCTGAGCGAAGCTGCAGCTGCTGTAATTTCAAGATCGTGGCTAGCGGGGAGCAAGCCGCAGTCCTAAAATCTCTGCAGGGGACAGCTGGTGGTGCTGAAGTTTAGCAGCGCTCACTGCTAAACTTCAGCAGCCGGCATCCGGTTCCCGGATCCAATGTTTTTGATGGACCAGGGCGATCTGGCGCCGTAGACTCCCGTGTCAGGGATCACCGAATCGCCCCGGATCCAGGAGGATCAGGTAGGATCTGATTTGGGCAGATTTTTAGCCCGGACACAAAAACGTTGCAAGCAACGTTTTTGTGTCCAGGAGAAAAATCCAAATTCTCCCGAATCCTTCCGGACAGCTATGTGCCATCTGGCTCTATCCGGCCCCATAGGGCTGCATTATGTGAAAATCGGGTCTAGACTGGACAGCCCCGGACCTGATCAGGCCGTGGTGTGAACCGACCTTATAGTAAGTATTCCAGTAGGTGAATATGTATGAAAGTGTTCTCATGGCCTATGCAAATATCAACAATGTTTCACACCTAAAACTTTCTGTTACCTTTCCTGCTGGGTGAGTCATAAGGAAACCGCTCTACAGCAGGTTAGGCACTGGAAGAATTCACACAAAAATAAAGATTACTGCAGTAAAGGGAAACTATTAGCAAAAAATATCATTTACCGTATTTGCAGACAAAAATTCGACAGGTAAATGCTGTTTTAAACATGTTCAACAGTCTAGTTGGAAGAGCAGCTACAGGAAGACAATGTATTCTCACTGCAGCTGCTCACTTCCAGTGACATGACCCGGCTCCGTGATCCCCTCGTAGGGTGAGCAGTAAAAAGAGGGTTATAAAATTGGATTAAAGCAAAAATAAAATAAAAGAATAGGAGTGTCGTGACGCCACCCGTGGATTCTGGACAGCTGTAGCCACTGCTGCAGTTAGAACCTCTGGGGATGATGAGAGCTGGCACCCAGGATGTTGAGCCCTCCACGGGTTGGGCTATTCCCCAGAGCTATGGTATTGGTAGTGTTAGTATGATGCTCTCAGCACCTTCAGGCAGTCTCCACTACTGGCTTGCAAAATCAGTCTGCGGCTCTGCAGTCGCAGGATGAGCAGTCTATGAAAGGGATAGTTCATGGGGAATGCAGGGTTCAGTGTGCAAGGAACTGACAGACACAGGGGTAACAGTCTCTTTACCTTTACTGAAGTTAAACGGGTTCATCCAGGGTACAGTTCATGTGATGTTACGGGTCCGGAGCTTGGTAGCAAGTCAGGCTGTCCACACCTGGCAAAGGCTGAGGCCTCCCTGCTGCACTATTGTGTTTGTGAACCTCTGCTGCTTGGAAATAAGTTTAAGCCTCCTCACGCTGTGATGTGGCAGTATGACAGGTGGCTTGAGGTCTCTCTCTGGGCTACTGTCCCGACTTCTCTATTGCGACTGTGTCTCCTGGCCTTCTCTAGGTGGATGGGCAACTTGAAATCACCCGCCCTCTGGTTTTGGTTGCTGGGTGTGGAATCCCTGGCGACTTTGGACTCCGGTGTCCGTACTCCACTAGGTACAGAGGCGAGCTGGCTCCACTTTTGCAACTTTCCTCCACTTTCTCAGACCTTTACCGCATGTCACCCACACGGGATAGTCAGTCACCTAGGATAAACCTAGCATGGCTCCCATCTCTAGGATGTCTTCCACAGTCCTCCTAGGAAGTGAACTGCCTGACCTTGCCCCCAGACCAGAATTTATGGGGGACCTGCCCTGAATCCTGGCTTTATAGCTCCCCCTTCTGGCCTGGAGTTGGGAAGGTGTTGTGTGTGTGTTTTACCTTAGCTGGGTGCTTTCACTTGCTTCCAAGCTATAACATTGTGGCAACAGGACCCTGGGGTGCCACACATGCGCAGGTGTTCTTTGACCTTTCCCCACAACTGTGCATTACAGGTCTTTGTTCTGCCCTCAGCAGGGCATAGAGAAGTGTGCATGAGTGGAATGAAGGACAGTGTGTGGATGACTTAGGATGCGTTATCCACATAAAGCAGAGAAGGAGGGCAGCAATTGCAAGAAGAGAGGAGGCAGCGGGTCAAGATCAGTGATACCTATCGGACTAGACCTCCCCATAGGTGATCGGTATGAGACTGATGTATATGATGGCTTATGTGTGGTGGCTCGTGGCTGTATTTTATATGTGAAAAACCTGAGGCAGGTTCCCTTTAAAGAGAAGCAGTCATCAGAATTTAACCTATTAAAGGTATGGCCATAATGGCCCTGTTATACTACATTAAAGGATAAGTGTAGTTTAAAAATCTTTAGTCCAGTTCTTGTTTAATTTAGAGCGGGACTGCAGGTGGGGTCTTCGGCTCTGTTGTGGCCCCTGCGTATTTATATGATCCACCTTTTTCAAATTTTGCGCCCTTTGCGTGGGTGGTGGTTTCCAGTAAAATGTCACTGGTGGCTGCACATGTACAGATGGAGATTTGATTGTTATTGAGCTGAAATACCCATCTGTGCATTCTCTGCCACAAGCGCCATTTTTCTAAAGACCATCAAAGGTTAACCTGAGTATGTGCCACCTCTGGGGCCATTTTGCTGGAGGCAGGTGCTAGTGTGAAATTTGTGTAGGGAGGATCATACAAATGAGGACCACGGTGGAGCAAAAGAACTTACCCACAGTCCCACCACGATGCACAAAGAGGTTTTTGCACCAAAACCTCTAAGGCATTGAACAAGAAGCAGGCTGTGGATTTTTACACTACACTTATCCATTAAATCAGTGTTACAGGGACATTATGGCCATACCTTTAGTTAAATCCTAATGATAGGTTCTCTTTAAGTTGAACTCTCCTTGGGTCACTGCCTCATTACCGCACAGTGTGAACACCGCTGCACTACACTGCTCAATGAACTGACGCTGTCCACAAGACTGGTATGTAGACGTTGTATGTCTCCCTGCAGCCAATTATCTAGTCAGATTACCAGATATATTTAGGATGGTATTTTACTGCATATTAGTACTACGCCTGCGGATAAATATCATTTCATAAATATCTCACATCACAACCATTAGAGAACTTAAAATCTAATTTGCCCATCTATTCCTCTTATGGGATTACCTACGGTACTTTGTGATTAAAACTTTGTCATCTCTTTGCTAGTGTTGTGCCATAAATTTTTCTTCCTCTGTTATCCAGGTTCAGCAGAGGTTTGGATTCTAGAAATTGTAACGGGATTTCTTGGTTTGGCAGGATGAGCATCCTCAAATGACTTTACTGCCCAGATTTCTGTATTTGCTACAGACCAACACATTCATATCTCCTCATTTTTCTGGACTCAGCTCTAGCACTGCTTTTGCTTTTTAGTTTGGTCATCTTGCTGCCCAGAGAAGCGAGAAGTGTTCATCAGTCCTAAGTATGCCGGTGGGGTGCCCTGTCTGATCATCAATTGTAATTCCTAGTGGCTGCTCATACTTAAATTCTCAACCTATCTCCCTGCCCTGAGACAAAAATCCAAGCAGTCTTGGCTTGGTCTTCAGACGTATGATGGGGTCAATAATATATCACTCTTGAAACATAGATTATCAGGTCACTGATGGACCAGATTACATGTTCCCCATAGAATCCTAATGACAGGGATGGGGCTGGAAGAGAAAGTTGCTGCTGGAAGAGAACATAGGTAGAGAGACAGACACATAGGCGTTGCTGCTGAGGACCCCAGACACATAAGCGTTGCTGCTGAGGATCCCAGTAAATTTTTTTCCCCCAGTGCTGTATTCACATCTACTCGCTCAGTACAGTCATGGCCAAAAGTTTTGAGAATGATACAAATATTAATTTTAACAAAGTCTACTGCTTCAGTTTTTCTAATGGCAATTTGCATATACTCCAGAATGTCATAAAGAGTGATCAGCTTAACAGCAATTACTTGCTAAGTCAATATTTGCCTAGAAAATGAACTTTAACCCCCAAAACACATTTCAACATCATTGCAGTCCTGCCTTAAAAGGAGCAGCTAACATCGTTTTAGTGATTGTTCCATTAACACAGGTGTGGGTGTTGATGAGGACAGGGCTGGCGATCAATCAGTCATGATTAAGTAAGAATGACACCACTGGACACTTTAAAAGGAGGCTGGTGCTTGGTATTATTGTTTCTCTTCAGTTAACCATGGTTATCTCTGAAGAAACACGTGCAGCCATCATTGCACTGCACAAAAATGGCTTAACAGGGAAAAGTATCGCAGAAAGTTTGAACCTCTGTCAACAATCTATCACATCATCAAAAACTTCAAGGAGAGAGCTTCCATTGTTGTCAAAAGGCTCGAGGGCGCCCAAGAAAGACCAGCAAGCGCCAGGTCCGTATCTTAAAACTGTTTCAGCTGCGGGATCGGACTACCAGCAGTGCCGAGCTTGCTCAGGAATGGCAGCAGGCTGGTGTGAGTGCTTCTGCACGCACTGTGAGGCGGACACTCTTTGAGCAAGGCCTGGTTTCAAGGAGGGCAGCAAAGAAGCCACTTCTCTCCAGAAAAAACATCAGGCACAGACTGATATTCTGCAAAAGGTACAGGGAGTGGACTGCTGAGGACTGGGGTAAAGTCATTTTCTCTTATGAATCCCCTTTTCGATTGTTTGGGACATCTGGAAAACAGCTTATTCGGAGAAGAAGAGGTGAGCGCTATCACCAGTCTTGTCTCATGCCAACTGTAAAGCATCCTGAAACTATTCATGTGTGGGGTTGCTTCTCAGCCAAGGGAATCGGCTCACTCACAGTTTTGCCTAAAAACACAGCCATGAATAAAGAATGGTACCAGAATGTCCTCCAAGAGCAACTTCTCCCAACCGTCCAAGAGCAGTTTGGCGCCCAACAATGCCTTTTCCAGCATGATGGAGCACCTTGCCATAAAGCAAAGGTGATAACTAAATGGCTCAAGGAACAAAACATAGAGATTTTGGGTCCATGGCCTGGAAACTCCCCAGATCTTAATCCCATTGAGAACTTGTGGTCAATCATCAAGAGACGGATGGACAAACAAAAACCAACAAATTCTGCCAAAATGCAAGCATTGATTATGCAAGAATGGAAGAATGGACGGCTATCAGTCAGGATTTGGTCCAGAAGTTGATTGAGAGCAGCCAGGGAGAATTGCAGAGGTCCTGAAGAAGAAGGGTCAACACTGCAAATATTGACTTGCTGCATTAACTCATTCTGTCAATATAACCTTTTGTACTCATAATATGATTGCAATTATATTTCTGTATGTGATATAAACATCAGACAAATATAAATAAAAACCAGAGGGCAGCAGATCATGTGAAAATATCATTTTGGTGTCATTCTCAAAACTTTTGGCCATGACTGTACAGCTGTATAATGCCCTCCTTGCTGCTGCTTCTGAACAAGTACTACATAGGTATAGGAGAGCATTTTTTTGTGTGCTGTCTTTAGGAGACATCTGGCAGCTAGTACCCTCCTACCGTGGAGATTCGTAATAAATAATGATAATAGTCACTTTTCTTATTATGTGTTTAATCTAAAAAAAGAAACCTTTCAAAATATTTTACTGTATAAGAAAATTGAATAATCAAAACCAAATACAATAACAATTATCAGCATTGTAATTTTTTAAGGCAATATATGCTTAGACTTTCTTAATGTACAATGATTACATCTTAATGATTAAATCTTATTAAATTTCCAATTTTTTATTTCTCTAAAATAGGTTTCATTTAGGACCTCACACACATGAAAGCATATTGTGCATACAGTCCATACAATTCTGAATTATAGAGCCATAGACCCTCTACCATGTGGTTCCTCCATATGGCACGCTATTAGGGAGATATTCTTTCTCAAAAGCAAGTACACAATTTTCCCGATAAAGTTGAAAAAGTACAGTGTTGCAGTATGGGGCAATAGATTGCTACAGTTGCCCTATTAAGAATCTATTTGAGCAGGATCTTGTTTGGGGCTTGTTATATGTGCCCTTAAATTCTACATTTGTATTCCCTATTATAAGTCAGGCTAACTTCAAATTTGTGTTAGAAATTTACATTTACATTACAATTTTGCTCTCCTTTCCTAGGAACAGAAAAACAGAATTAATTTTGGGGATGGGTTTGCCAAAATGATCCCAATGATGGACCTCATTAAATGGATTTTCCACTTTTAGAAAAGTGGACCCTCAATTGGCCAAATAACTGTAAAAAGTAATTACATATAGGTGCCTACCATGTGTTGGTCCCGAGCTGTCTCCTGGCCGCTGCTCTAGTATCTGTGTATTGACTGCAGGGTGAAGTCATGACTGCAGTACACATCACCACTGCAGCCAACCACTGAACTCAACAGTTCTGCTGCGTAGCGCAGTATTCGGATGCATCGGTGATGAGTGGTGTAATTGTGACGTGACCAGTGCCGCCAAAAAAGAGACATGGGAGCAGCAGTGGGGAGCTGGCACTGGACCAAGGGAAGGTGAGCACTATCTATATTAGTTCTATAAATACTATCTAGTCAGTTCGAGTCCACTTTTCTAAAAATAAAAATACTCCTTTAACTATGATAAGGTCTATACCATTCTCGACATGGTCTCCATCATTTAAAAGAGTTGTCCACTACTCAGACAGTCCCTTTTCAACCCATATGATTCCCCTTATAAAATATTAACACTTACACTAATTTCCAGTGCCAGCGCCATTCCAGTGGCATGTCACTGTCTCTCCTAGGATCATTGTTACATCACACAATCCCAGTGGCCAAACAGTGGCTGCTTCACTCTCCCCACCTTCAGACAAATGGCTTGCATCCAGAAAAAGTGAGCGCTTCTGCTCTCTTTCTATCAGGATGTACGTCATATGTCCAAAGGTGGGGAGAGTGATGCGTCCACAAATTGGCGCACGGATGACGTGACGTAACACTGATCCTGGGAGAAACAGTGACATATCGGTGGAATAGTGCTGGCCCTGGAGGTACAAGTACAAGTGAAATTATTTTAAAATGGGGAAACATATGGATTGAGAACGATTGGGTAGTGGACACCACTTTAACTGAAATAAATTGCATAGCTTGTTTTTCTTTTCTTTTTCATTTTAAGTTAAATGCCAGACACCATGGTGGAAACTCAATGGCCCATGTTTGGCAGTAGGGTCTATCAGGTGCCATTTGGGTACACATCTTACAGCTCCTTCCGCAGTGAGAATTCTATTTTTCTATCTCCAGAATGGAACAGAAACTTCCTAACACAGATATGAACCTAGATTTAGGAATTTACAGAAACAATATTATCACCTGTAAAATGTAAAATCAGAAAAAATGAAGTCTAGATGGAATACATGATATAGCAAACATTAGTAAAGTTGCAATGTTTTTACAGCAGGTTACAGTCTTTATTATATGTCATGTGTATTAGCACAGAGAACATTGGATTGAAGATCACAGTAGAAATGATGTGTAATCAGTCAAATGCTGGAGATAACTGTCCGACTTTCCGAATCTGTGGTGCTGCTCTTCCTTCTGACTGACGTGCCGCGGTCAAACATCTCTGACTTGCAGCATCCGAATTGTTTTAAAACTTTCAGAGCATCGTTCCTGAATTTTGCCCCCACAAATGCGTAGAGCAGCGGATTCAAACAGCTGTGCAGATATCCAAATAATTCTGTGACCGTTATCGTTATAGGCAGATTATTCTGAACCGTGCAACTATTTATCCATCCATATTGATCCAGAGTATCCAGAAATACCGCCACATTAAACGGAGTCCAGCACAAGAAGAAGACGCCCGTGATCACAAGAGCGACTCTGACGGCTTTTCTCTTCTCTCGCCTCGGGGACCTACATAGGGTGACGATTATGCGAGAATAGCATACGATCATAATGATCATTGGAAGTAAAAAAACCCACAATGTGATTAATTAATCTTCCAATTTGCCACCAAATATTGCTGGGAAAATAGTTTTGTTTGTAGGTGCACCAGGTATAATTATCTAGTCGGTGGGTTCCCAAAATAAACATGTTTGGCAGTGAAAGCAAAAAGCAAATAACCCACACAGTAAAGCAATAGAACTGAATTGTCCTAATACTTCGCTTCTTGAAAGTATGAATGGCGTAGATTATAGATAGGTAGCGGTCAATACTGATACATCCAAGGAGCAGACTACTGCAATAGAAATTTAAACGACTGATGGCTCCTACAACCTTACAGAGAAAATCCCCAAATTTCCATCCAACCACAGCCTCTGTGATAGCAAAAGGGAACGTAAGAAGCATCAACAAATCGGCGATGGCCAAGTGCAAAAGGAAATTGTCAGTACTGGATCGCGAGCGATGTTTTGTCATTAGAATGAAGAGGACAAGGAAGTTTCCCACCAATCCAACCACAAACACCAGGCTGTAGAGTACGGGGATTACTGCAAGATACAGCAGCTTGTGTTTCTCATGTTCTTGTAAGTATTCGCCCAAGGAATTCTCACATGTAAAACCAATGTAGTTCTGGTTAAAATGAGTTGTAGCCTCAGAATAGTCATTAAATCCCTGTTTGAAAAAGAGACAAAAAAAGAAACATTATTGCTCGTGTATAACATGCGAGTACACAACAATGATATAATAAACCGGTGATGGAGGTAAAGGTGTAATGTAAACTGATGGAAGGAGGATGAATGCCGGATTAGACTATAGAGATTGTTTTTTAACCTGTAAATCTGGAGATACATTGGTCTACAGTACGTCAAGGGTGGGGAACCTTTTTTATGCCAAGGGTCATTTGAAAAATGTTACCATAATTCGGGGCTGCACAAAATTATGAACTTGTAAATTGCCCTGCTATGTTTGGTCAAACAATTAACTCACCCCTACTGTGGTGGCTGCAGCTTCTACTGTATGGTGAGGTTGTTATGTTAGGTGAGATTGATCATTTTGCTTCTCAACTGCTTTTCCAGGTTTGCGTCGGTCTGGAGCGCAGTCAACTCCTTGTGATAAGTTTTGTAAAGTGTTACTCACACCGAGGTGAGCGTGGTAAAGTGGACCCACTGGAGCAGAGGGAACTGTGGCAGCTGACCCCCAGGGCAGGGACAGCACAGGCAAAGTCTCTAGTAAAGGCAAATGCAGCTGGAGTAGCTGTGGTGGACAGGATGTCAGGTACAATTATTGGTATAGGCAGGTACAAGCTGGACAGGGAGGCACAAGCAGATTAGGCAGTATGGTACAGGACACAGGACTACAGGATGACTCCGACAGGACCTGACACTAGCTGCAACGAAACTAGCTAACTAAAGGTGTTGATCAGGCACCTCCCTAATGGGAGGATACCTTACATACACATTGCCCCTCAGCCATGGGCTGAAGTGCACTTCCGAGCAACCGCATGCTAGCCCTTTAAGAACATAGAAGGAGCACAGGAACGCACCTAAGGCCCCCTTCACATCACATTTTTTGGGGATTTGTGGCTATTCATTGTAGAACAGATAGCCACGGATCAGATTTGGGTCCCCATGTATCCCTATGGGCACGGATCGATCCTTAATGGCCATCTGTGTGTGCCAGTTTTATTAGGGATCCGAATGTGTCTGCTTTTTCCAAGTACCCAGAGGATGAATGCCGGATTAGACTATAGAGATTGTTTTTTAACCTGTAAATCTGGAGATACATTGGTCTACAGTACGTCAGGGGTGGGGAACCTTTTTTATGCCAAGGGTCATTTGAAAAATTTTACCATAATTCGGGGCTGCACAAAATTATGAACTTGTAAATTGCCCTGCTATGTTTGGTCAAACAATTAACTCACCCCTACTGTGGTGGCTGCAGCTTCTACTGTATGGTGAGGTTGTTATGTTAGGTGAGATTGATCATTTTGCTTCTCAACTGCTTTTCCAGGTTTGCGTCGGTCTGGAGCGCAGTCAACTCCTTGTGATAAGTTTTGTAAAGTGTTACTCACACCGAGGTGAGCGTGGTAAAGTGGACCCACTGGAGCAGAGGGAACTGTGGCAGCTGACCCCCAGGGCAGGGACAGCACAGGCAAAGTCTCTAGTAAAGGCAAATGCAGCTGGAGTAGCTGTGGTGGACAGGATGTCAGGTACAATTATTGGTATAGGCAGGTACAAGCTGGTACAGGAGGCACAGCAGATATAGGCAGGTATGGTAAGGCAGGACACAGGGACAGGTAATAGACAAGGAATACAGGACCTGACAACTAGCTGGCTAAACAGAAAACTAGCTAACTAAAGGTGTTGATCAGGCACCTCCCCTAATGGGAGGATACCTTACATACACATTGCCCCTCAGCCATGGGCTGAAGGGCACTTCCGAGCAACCGCATGCTAGCCCTTTAAGAACATAGAAGGAGCACAGGAACGCACCTAAGGCCCCCTTCACATCACATTTTTTGGGGATCTGTGGCTATTCATTGTAGAACAGATAGCCACGGATCCGATTTGGGTCCCCATGTATCCCTATGGGCACGGATCGGTCCGTAATGGCCATCTGTGTGTGCCAGTTTTATTAGGGATCCGAATGTGTCTGCTTTTTCCAAGTACCCAGAATCAAGGACTGCTCAGATTTTGCTAACACTAGAAATCTATAATCTATATCAAATTCAAGTTATATTATCTGACAAATTTCTCAAGAAAGAACACATGAAACCTATATCAGGACTTTTGACCAGTACATAAACCACAGTGGGACATTTTCTCTGCAATTAGATTTTTATTATTTATTTAGGAAACACACAATCCCCCATAAAAAGTGTTCCCATAAAAACAGATTAGAGCATTCGTGGTAGTCAGCATGTAAACAAGTAATTGTAAATTCAAATCATGCATATGAACAGGAGAACACATAGATTTGAAGCACTTTGCACAATGGAAATGTATGCTAGCAAAGTCTGTACTTACAAAATTATAATGAGTATAATGAGTACCTTCACAATAAGGAATGTGACGGGGTGTAAGGCAGAGCAAGAAGGGACAACAGGCCTAGGGACGATCCAACAGATTTATTAACAAGAACGCTGGAAAAACACACGCAGGTAGATCTAGCGAGTCCACAATTAGTCCAACGGAAGCAGATTCGAGGGCACCTCCCGATAATCATTGTGCCAGATAACAAAGCAATAGTCCACACGAGTCCAATGGATTCCACACAAGCCCACGGACGACGAGATCTGGCCTCAGCACAGGTCTCGCTCCTGTCCCATCCACAGTCAACTCTCATCTGATCTTAAAAATAAGAATGGATTGTCTGAGCTCCTGGGAGCAGCCCAGGAAGGGGGTAGGGGTCCACCTGAAGATTCTAGACTGGTCGGCTCTGAGATGTCTACAAGGATGTGTATTGCAGGTTATCTTCTGCTTAGGAAACAATAGGGGAAATTCCACTAGCTGTTGACACAAGCCTAAATTACATTATGGCTCAGGGCTGCAAGTATTGGGGGAAGGAGACAGTTAAGTTGCATCTAATAGAAACCAGAGAACAGTTACATACATTACATGGCATTATGATACAAATACAGGACAGGGCAAAACTACATATCACGACAAGGAACAATTGCTCACAAGTTCAAATCTCATTCATTGCCCCTCAATCCTGGTTCTCAAGCCCTAGAGGCCAAATTAGCCATACTAATCAGAAAGCCCAGCACCTCAGCGTGTTTTGCTCTCACTTTGTGAGGAGGCTGATTTTGGACTGCCTTCAAAAAAGCGGACAGAATCAGATCCGACGCTGTCCGATTCAAGTAACATGGGAGTCTATGGAGTTTGGATCTGTGAAACGGATCCATTTTGCTGTACTGTGCATGTGTACAGCTCCTCCCACCCCTATCTCTGCACACTGATGTCAGATCTGAGAAAAACAAGGATCCGAGGGCATCAGTGGCATCTGTTTGCACAGATCCGTGCCTGTCCGCGTAGTCTTTATAAAAAGGAAAAGACGCGCACATAGAGTAATACCTTTGGGTTTGATGGTCACACGGACCCCCACAATACAGACTCACCTGGTCTGGTTGTGAATGATCAGAACTCCCTTGAACAAGCAGAGAGAGTTTCTGATAAAAAGTATGACTTTTATTCTTGAGAACAACTTTTTCACGTTCGGGGAGACTATTTACCACCAGCTACGGGGGACCGCCATGGGCTCGAGGGCAGCACCTACGTATGCAAATCTATTCATGGCTGCCTTCGAGTCCTGGTATGTCCTCCAATGCAAACATAAACAGAATCTCATCCTATATAAACGATTCATAGACGATATATTCATCATCTATGATAATACAGACAATATGGTTTTTGATTTCCTTGATGCTATAAGGAAGAATCATTGGGGTATAGAGCTTACTTTCCTGTGTTGAAAGAAAAAATGTTACCTTTTTAGACCTGAACATCTATATTGATGATTCGGGTAAGATTATGACAAAAAATTGTTTTAAAAAAGTCGATGCCAATGGTTATGTTCACTTTGGAGGCCAACCATTACAGACCATGGCTTAGAAATATCCCAAGGAACCAGTACTACAGAATTAGGAAAAATTGCACTTCTGATGCAGTATTTATTGATCAAAGCAAAATATATGGAGGGAGAGATTTCAAGAAAAAGAATATCCCCCGAGGCTTGTCAAAAAGGCTTATAACTCTGATAAAAATTGTACCCAGAATAAGCTTATAAATTCTGACAAAAACAAGGGTGTATAGAATAACCTTTTTTAAACAAATATTATCACTACTTTTTCGTCACAAAATTTACAAGTACGAAATATATTGGAAAAACATTGGAATGTGATTTTAAATGACCCGATCCTCAAAAAGGTGGTCCCCAGGAAATCGACAGTGACATTTAAAAGGGCTCCTACCATCAAAAATGTCTTGGCACCTAGTATAGTTAAGATTCCTAGCTCTGGATGTACACAAGTAGGTAATGAACAAACTGGCCGTAGGGGTTCGTACCGATGCAATAGACGTGGGTATAAATGTTGTAGGTCTATTAGTAATGATTTGGACAGTTTCATGTCGTTTATGAATGAAGGGAAGGTTTTTAATATTAACTTCAGAATGACATGCCAGACGGATCATGTGATCTATTTGATTCAGTGCAACTGTGGTAAACAGTATGTGGGAAGAACTTCTCAACCTCTTCATAAACGTGTAAATTCCCATAGGTTTAACATTCTCAAAGGTTTTTCAAAACATGGATTATCGCGACATTGCACTGTAGTTCACCATGGTGATGTTAAATTATTTGTTACCCTTATTCATTATGTGCCTGAAAATGCACCTAGGAGATTGGATGTCCTGAGTAAAAGAGAAACATATTGGATTTTTAAGCTGGGCACTTTAAGCCCTGATGGGCTTAATGAGGTAAGTGACCTTTTTTTAAGAACCCATGAGTTGTTAATGTCTTCCTTGTTTCCATCAAAGGGATGACACCACCTGATGAAGACTGTTTTATACAGTTGAAATGCCTAGTGGATCTGTGAGGGGAGCTAAGAATTTAATAAAAGTTTTGCCATTTATTGAAACATCTTACATGTCTGCTTGATCCTTAGAGCGCTCCTAATCACTGTTTTTTGCATGAAAACTACTCCCTTTGTGAGGGACTGGCGGCTGGAGCAGCTCAGGAACAGCACAAACGATCTGCCTTGAGGACCTGGCGTTTCCCTGGTAATCCACAACAAAGAGCGGTGATGTAAATTCGGTTTCACGGTCACGTGATCGGATAGGTCCTGTTCTGAGGACCAGGAGAGAGGAGAGCGGAGAGGCAGCTCACATACCGCCGGCGGCGGAGGCTGGTAAACCGGGTTGTGCAGGAATTGCACAACCCGATGAGGTGGGTGGCCACCTACCCACGCCACTTAGATGTTTTTAATAAGAGGATCCTACACATTTGCGCCTCTCTTCCTTTTTGTTTTGCTTGTTTCCATCAAAGACTTTTATTACACTGATAGTTAAGTTATCAGTGATGGATTCTCTCATACCTTCTTGCCAGATGGAGTTCTTTTATATGATAATGTGGTTAGATATTATGACTGTAGTGGCTCCTACTCCCCATAAGCCTAGATAGTTTACTGGTCTGTGGCGTCGCTTAGTCACCTTGTGGTTACCGCTAGACCCCTAGACCTAATGGGTTTATTTTTTTCATTTTCTCCGTTCATCCTTTACCTCATGTAAATCCTGTCCGCATTTCTTCTTGATATTGAGAGGTTTTTAATTGTGAGTTTGTATATATGGGTGACTTGTAATTTACATAGATCAACAAACCAAGAAATATAAATTATTCAGTGAGCGCATTATAGACACATAATGTAGGGGTAATTTACCTTGAAAGATCCCTATAGACAAGAAGTTTATATTTTTATAATTATATGTGTACCTTTTATATAAAAAAGAAGGTTTTGTGCACTAGCTAAATGAGGATATTTAATTGTTTGGATGGGTTAAGTTGGTAGATCCTGGCTAAACAGTTGCTCTCACCAAAGATGACCAGATGGTTAAAGAGGACCTGTCACCAAACCAGGCATGGTGATCTAAGTACAGCACTGGATGCAGCATGTCTGCTGCATCCAGGCAAAGGGTCCCCCAGCCCTTGAGCCCCCCTGTACCCCGAGTAAATACACCTAGAAAACTTACATCCTGCAGCCAGAAAGGAGGTGGCTAGAGGCTGGAGCCGAAGGGCATATTCACACCCCCTGCATGTTTAATCTGCCCACCGCTGCCAATCATTGTCTCCCTCGTCTGCAGCCTAACACAAAGGGTTTGTTTTGTAAATGGCCGTTTAGCCCCGCCCCCTGCGGTGACCCCACTGCTTATACCCGCCCATATAACCATATGGCTCGGTCCACAGCGGCATTTAAAGTATCAAAAGGAGAACACATGTGGAGCTATAGATGCATCAAAGTTTGTAGTAAAAATTATATCTTTATTAAGAGACAACTATAAACACAAGTAGTGTAGAAATTCTGGTACAATCTTTACAGGTACATAGCACAAAATCCATATACAATAAATGGATGCACATTAACATTTCATCATATTGCACAACCATAGTATAAATTACAAAAAGCTATCTGACAGAATTAGTCAGGAAAGGTATATAGCGTACTGAGACAGCCATAGTAATCCAAGTATAGATTGGCAGCTCCAAGGTAAAGTATTGCAAGATCCCATAAAGTGCACAAAAGTAAATACATTCAAAGTGCAATCATAATGAATATAATGTATATAATGAATATAATGAATAAGGTGCCAGTGCAGGATGAAGAGAATCAATCCCTACATATCAGACTCCTTACGTACGTTTCGCTTGCTTAAATAGGCATATGCTTCATCATGAGGAGTGCTAATTAGGGATGGGCGAATCTACTCGCTAGGACTCGTTACTCGGCGAGTAGTAAGGGACTCGCAGGACTCGGTACTCTGAGAGTCTCCCAGCGTTTACTCGCACGAGTTCAATGCAAATCAATAGCAAACGCTGACAAAACTAGGATTGCCATTGTTTGCATTAGACTCGGCTACTGTGCCAGTCATAGCAGGGAAACTCGCAAATAACTGCTGTTACATTGCGAGCCGAGTCCAGCTGTCTTCTCTGTGCAGCTCCAGGGTCCTAGAGCCTGCCTGCTCACAGAGATGATGTAGCAGTGCTGAGATTGTTCTCAGTCTGCTCATTCCCTGTGCATAGACATCTATATCTATGCACAGGGGATGTAGCAGAGAGGACATCGCGTTTTGGACTACGTCGGACGGAAGAGGATTTGTTTAATTAAAGATGGAGTCCCTAATGGCTTTTTTTTTTATTTCAAATAAAAAATTTTCTCTGTGTTTTTTTAACCCTTTATTGGAGATTCTTAGTGGCTGGGTCAAACGTGGCCTGGCATTAAGAATCTCGGGCTTAATACCAGCTTGTATAACAAAGCTGGTATTAACCCCTTTATTACCCAGCGTGCCACCGCCACCAGGGCCGCTGGAAGAGCGGGGTTCAGTGCCAGAGGATGGCGCTTCAATGAACGCGCCATCTTCTGGGGCGGCTGCGGGCTGCAATTTGCAGCGGGGGGTGCCCAGAAAGCTTGGGCATCCCTGCGCTGCGGATTCCTGCCCCCAGCTGCTTAGCTGTACCTGGCTAGACATAGAAATTGCGCGGAGCCCCACGCATTTTTTTTTATTATTTCATGAATTTCAGAGTCAGAGTCTCAGAGTCAGAGTCTCAGAGTCAGAGTCAGACTCAGAGTCTCAGAGTCTCAGAGTCAGAGTCTCAGAGTCAGAGTCTCAGAGTCAGAGTCTCAGAGTCAGAGTCTCAGAGTCAGAGTCTCAGAGTCTCAGAGTCACAGTCTCAGAGTCAGAGTCTCAGATTCAGAGTCTCACCCTCAGAGCCAGAGTCAGAGTCTCAGAGTCAGAGTCAGAGTCTCAGAGTCAGAGTCTCAGATTCAGAGTCTCACCCTCAGAGCCAGAGTCAGAGTCTCAGAGTCAGAGTCTCAGAGTCAGAGTCTCAGAGTCAGAGTCTCAGAGTCAGAATCTCAGAATTTCATTAAATAATTAAAAAAAAATGCGTGGGGCTCCGCGCAATTTCTATGTCTAGCCAGGTACAGCTAAGCAGCTGGGGGCTGGAGTCCGCAGCGCAGGGATGCCCAAGCTTTCTGGGCACCCCCCGCTGCAAATTGCAGCCCGCAGCCGCCCCAGAAGATGGCGCGTTCATTGAAGCGCCATCCTCTGGCGCTGAACCCCGCTCTTCCAGCGGCCCTGGTGGCCGTGGCACGCTGGGTAATAAAGAGGTTAGGGCCAGCTTTGTATTATCAGCTGGCCCTAAGCCCGAAATTTATGGCAGTCACGCCAATATTAGACATGACCGCCATGAATTTCTATTAAATTGTTTAAAAAAAAACACAACACAGAGAAAATTTTTTATTAGAAATAAAAAAAAAAGCCATTAGGGACTCCATCTTTAATTAAAAAAATCCTCTTCCATCCGACGCAGTCCAAAACGCGATGTCCTCTCTGCTACATCCCCTGTGCATAGATATAGATGTCTATGCACAGGGAATGAGCAGACTGAGAACAATCTCAGCACTGCTACATCAGGCAGCAGGCAGGCTCTAGGACCCTGGAGCTGTGGCAGCCAGCACACTGAGCAGACAGGACTCTTATCTGTGCGAGTTTCCCAGCGATTACAGTTGCAAAGTAAACGAGTCCAATGCAAATAAATGGCAAAACTAGGATTGCTTCAGGCTGAAGCTTCCGAGACACATCTGCGATTTGTAAATCTCACACTACTCGCTATTACTCGCTTCCCCATTCATTAACATTTGACTCGCTAGACTCGCAACGAGTAGCGAGTCCTGTGCTCGGACTCGCTAGAGTCAAGCGATTCTGAGTAATTTAGGATTCGCCCATCACTAGTGCTAATACATAATACATGGCGGGATTTATACTCACAAACACATGCGGTCACATGCTTCTTTCGGCCAGTCAGACCGCTAGAGGCGGCGCTTGCGCAGTCGGCATATGTGGATCAGATACGGTAATTCAACCTAGCCTAGTAACCTAGTCTGGGACAACCTATCCAGGAGACCCTCTGATTTAGCCAGTGTTTCTACATTACTAGTCTAGTTAGAGAGTACGAAAAAGAGGAAAAGGTAAAAAGACAATACGAGAAAATGGAAGGAATATAATGGTATTTTTTTTTATTAACCTCTTCCCGAATGGGCAATTTTTTGTTTGCTTTTTATTACCTGCTATTGTTTCAAGAACATTTTTTTTGTAACGACATACCTGTAGGAGGGTTCTCTTTTTGTGGGATGAGGTGTAGTTTTGATTGACACCTTTAATTTTTCCATACAAGGTAAATAACATTCAGAAGTGCCAAAAAAATAAAAACACAATTCCGCTAATTGTTTTTTCAGTAGAAATCACCTATAAACAAGATTTGCAATTTTTGTATAATTATTACGATATCAAATATTTATGATGAAAAAATAATCTGAAATTAAAAAAATATTTGATTTGTTTTGCCAATTTCTGGAACCCGTAACTTTTTAATTTTTTCGTTGATGAAGTTAGATGAGGGCTTATTGTTTTTGTGGTGAACTGACATTTTTAATCTCCCTTCTCACCTATGAGGGAGACGCGGCCTTCTGGAGAACTGCGTTCCGGGACTTAAGAATCCAGATTGCTGGAGTGGACTGTGAGGCGTTGGAATGCCGATACTGCTCTAGAGCTGCTCCGTAGGGTTCAGCAACGAGGAATCAGTGAGAACCCGCCTGTTGAACCATCCCCAGTCACCTGCACTGAAGTCGGGGCATCCAGGCCTCGCGAAAACCCAGATGACTCACAGATCCTAGCCGGTGACGAGGAGGAGACACCTGCTGCGGAACCCGAAAGCCCGGAGGAGGAGATCGCAGAGCCAGAAGTCCCTGAGGAGCTAGAGCAAGAGCCCGGAGAGGACGCTGAGACTGTCCGGGAGAACTCCATAAGCCAGCCAAGCTCCAAAGAGGAGGACGAACCTGACGATTGCGAGGAGGAAGCCGATGCGCACGAACCCTGCGTAGCATGGTGGAGCAATAATACCGACCAACCGGGACTCGTGCCCACTCAAGCCGACAACACCGGAGGTCAAAGGCAGACCCCCAGTCCTGTCCGTACTCAGCCGGAGAACACCTATGAACTGTTTCAGGCTGACCAGGAGATGCGTCAGTGTAGTCGGGAAGAATGGTGGGCTTGAGATAGATGGAAAACAGACAGGTCCGAGTCCAGGCCTGCCACCAGCCACCGGGACCTTCCAGTGAAAGGAGAGAAGGTACTGTAACCACTTTCAACCTGGACAGCGGGTGGGGGTTTGTCCGGGAAGAGGGACTCTATGAGGAGGTTTTCATTGGGCAACATGATGTGGAGACTCACCTCCCTAGGGGCCACCCGGATCGGGACCTGTACAGAAACGACTGGGTCAGTTATGAAAGACACGCAGGGCCCCACGGGTGGTACGACCTGCGGGTGCATAAGATTTAAGCATTGATATTACACCGGTCCTGTATATAGTTGATTATGCTCTAAAAAACTCATGAACAATAATGAGAACTTTTGTGAACTTTCGTTTAAAATTTTACAGTTGTGGCCAAAAACCCCTGCAATTCTGTCAGATAATACTCAGTTTCTTCCTGAAAATGATTGCAATCACAAATTATTTGGTATTATTATCTTCATTTAATTTGTCTTAAATGAAAAAACACAAAAGAGAATGAAGCAAAAAGCAAAACATTGATCATTTCACACAAAACTCCAAAAATGGGCCAGACAAAAGTACCTTCAGCCTAATACTTGGTTGCACAACCTATAGCCAAAATAACTGCGATCAACCGCTTCCGGTAACCATCAATGAGTTTCTTAAAATTCTCTGCTGGAATTTTAGACCATTCTTCTTTGGCAAACTGCTCCAGGTCCCTGATATTTGAAGGGTGCCTTCTCCAAACTGCTATTTTTAAATCTCTCCACAGGTGTTCTATGGGATTCAGGTGTGGACTCATTGCTGGCCACCTTAGAAGTCTCCAGTGCTTTCTCTCAAACCATTTTCTAGTGCTTTTTGAAATGTGTTGTGGGTCATTGTCCTGCTGGAAGACCCATGACCTCTGAGGGAGACCCAGCTTTCTCACACTGGGCCCTACATTATGCTGCAAAATTTGTTTGTAGTCTTCACACTTCATAATGCCATGCACACGGTCAAGGAGTCCAGTGCCAGAGGCAGCAAAGCAACCCCAAAATATCAGGGAACCTCCGCCATGTTTGACTGTAGGGACCGTGTTCTTTTCTTTGAATGCCTCTTTTTATCTCCTGTAAACTTTATGTTGATGTCTTTGCCCAAAAAGAGAGAACATTCTTCCAAAACGTTTTAGGCTTTCTCTGGTAAGTTTTGGCAAACTCCAGCCTGGCTTTTTTATGTCTCGGGGTAAGAAGTGGGGTCTTCCTGAGTCTCCTACCATACAGTCCCTTTTCAGTCAGATGCCGATGGATAGTACGAGTTGACACTGTTGTACTCTCGGACTGAAGGGCAGCTTGAACTTGTTTGGATGTTAGTCGAGGTTCTTTATCCACCATCCGCACAATCTTGCGTTGAAATCTCTCTTCAATTTTTCTTTTTCGTCCACATCTAGGGAGGTTAGCCACAGTGCCATGGGCTTTAAACTTCTTGATGACACTGCGCACGGTAGACACAGGAACATTCAGGTCTTTGGAGATGAACTTGTAGCCTTGAGATTGCTCATGCTTCCTCACAATTTGGTTTCTCAAGTCCTCAGACAGTTCTTTGGTCTTCTTTCTTTTCTCCATGCTCAATGTGGTACACACAAGGACACAGGACAGAGGTTGAGTCAACTTTAATCCATGTCAACTGGCTGCAAGTGTGATTTAGTTATTGCCAACACCTGTTAGGTGCCACAGGTAAGTTACAGGTACGGTTAATTACACAAATTAGAGAAGCATCACATGATTTTTCTAACAGTGCCAATACTTTTGTCCACCCCCTTTTTTATGTTTGGTGTGGAATTATATTCAATTTGGCTTTAGGACAATTCGTTTTGTGTTTTTTCATTGAAGACAAATTAAATGAAGATAATAATACCAAAAAATTTGTGATTGCAATCATTTTCAGGAAGAAACTGAGTATTATCTGACAGAATTGCAGGGGAGTCAATACTTTTGGCCACAACTGTATGTGTGCCTTGAAGCAGCCCAGCGGTAATAAAGGACGCTGTGTGAAGTGCAAGGACAATTACCGCTGGGTCTGCAAGTGAGTATCGGTCCCATTTGGCCGATGACCTGTTGAATTGTAATTGCAACGTTTAGAATGATGAGCCTCCCATAAAGGGAAGAATAGCAGTATGTAAATAAAAATGTTATCCGGTTATGTTATGATAAAAATTTAAAAATTGCTGTTGTACCGGTAAAGGGTAGATACTAGAGACACTTGCAGACAAGTGTATTTCACCAATGGGAAATGTGGCACCACACTGGTTAGTGCGCCACTAAGGGGTACTGCACCCAGACCAGCGTGTGCGGTATCCCTGTGGCCAGTGAAAGGGGAGGTTAATATGTGGCTTTTTCACCCTGCATCCACACACACACTTAGCTTCAAGGGACCAATTGGTTCAACCTGTTACCTAAATAACCGATCCCGGGGGAGGTTACAAGAGTGGTAGTGGAAGGCTGGAAAGTAAAAGTAGGAGAGTAATAGTAGTCGAGAGAAGAACGGGAGAGTAAGATAATGTCAGAGGAGGACCCTTCAGGGGAAAGCACAGAAAGGGCATCCAGAAAGAGCGGTGACCCAGGCAGAAGGAGGAGACCCAGTGCCAGACCGTATGGTAACAGGTCTGGGGGAATCCTAGTCCACAGCAGAGAACCGGCTCCGGGAGCGGTACGGGCAAGTTCAACTCCGAGCCGCCAACACTAGTCAGGCCCAGGAGAGTTTAGCCTCTGGGCCACCTGCAACAAAAATCACTAACGCCAAGAGCTAGGACCCAAGTAAAGTCACAGGGGTACCGGTAATCCGGAGAGGGTTCTTACCCACGTTAAGACAAGCAGGAAAGGAACAAGGAGGCCAGGTCAGGTTTCAAGCCAGCCAGGCTTCACCACAATAGGACAGAGAAAGGTCAGTTTAGAGGGACACGCTCGTAAGCCCCATAAAGACACCCCATTCATTGGTCACTATCCAGGCAAGCTACCCGTGACTGTGTGACTGTTAACCTGTTCTTGAACTGTGTTTATCAAGTGACCAGTAAACACCCGTGCAGAGCAAAGAAAGCCTCTCTTGTCTTTTTACAGTTAAACTATAGAGCTGCTACCACGACAACCAGCACAGCAGCAACTCTGCCCCGGGATCCTGCTCCACCTGCAGGGAGCAAGACCAACTGACTGCAATACCATCATCTCCGAAGGTCTCACAGCGGCACTGGTGTTATCATCAGAAACTGCAGGTGGCGTCACAAACAATTTAATCCATTCTATTATTTTATTTCAACACTTTTTCAGTGACCACCAGGGCCACAGACTCGGACACTGACCACCAGTGACAGCACCCCGAATCTACGTTCGAGATCTGAGTACCCCTGCCTGTGTGTCATATACCTCTCCATCACTCTATGTGATGCCGCACACAAGAAAAAAAAGAAACAATTTTACCCGCCCTCCGGCGCTTGCCTCCATCTCTCCCTGCACGCCCAGATCATATGCCCCAGGGACGCAGGAAGACTCAAGATGCGAGTGCTGCAATCAGGGAGAGACGGAGGCAAGTTCCGGAGGGCGAGTTACATTGTTTATTATTTTCTTGTGTGCGGTAGCATGTGGGGCCATATCTAGGATGCGGGGGTGCATGTTCAAGATGAGAGGGCCATGTACTACGATGGTGGGTCATATCCAGCATAGGGGGTAATGTACCTGGATGTACCATCATCAGATGGTGGGGCTATATACCAGGATGGGGAGCAATATTCAGGATGGGGGGCTGTATACCAGGGTGGGGCCATATGCAGGATAAGTGGCTATATCCCAGGATGGGGAGCTGTATACCAGGATGGGGGGCTGTATACCGGGATGGGGGGCTATATACCAGGATGGGAATCTATATTCAGGATGGGGAGCCATATTCAGGATGGGGGGCTATATCTGAGGATGGAGAGTTGTATACCAGGATGGGGAGCTGTATACCAGGATGGGGGGGCTATATCTGAGGATGGAGAGTTGTATACCAGGATGGGGAGCTGTATACCAGAATGGGGGGCTGTATACCAGGATGGGGGGCCATATCCAGGATGGGGGCTGTATACCAGGATAGGGGGCCATATCCAGGATGTGAGGCCATATCCAGGATGTGAGATTGTATCCCAGGATAAGGAGTCTGTATCCCGGGATGGGGGACAGTATCCCGTTATGGGGGGCCATATCCAGGATAGGGGGCCATATCCAAGATGGGGGATGCTATATACTAGAATGAGGGGCCATATTCCGGATGAAGGGCTATATACCAGGATTGGAGGCCATATACCAGGAACGGGAGCCATATATTACTTGAAAGGGGCCCAGGATGGGGATATTACCCCCATGATTGTCAGCAGCACATCCCCACTCATAATGGTTCATTATAACCACATTTGTTTGCTTAATCTTTTTTTCCTCTATTTTCCTCCTCTAAAATCTGGGTGCATCTTATGGTCTGGTGTATCTTACAGTCTGGAAAATATGGTAACTTAGTCTGAAATTACTTATAATTTGCAAACCCATGTTGGCTCTAGTTAATCACTTCATTCTCATACAGGTGCTTGCACACATGTTGTTTAATAATTTGTTCAAAGATCTTTCCTGTTATAGAAGTCAAGGTACCGTTACATGGCACGACGTTGGAACGATGTCCGCAACGATCTCGTGGGCGTGCGGTCGTTGCAGACATCGTTTTGACATCGTTGGTGAGATGTCACACGTCTAGATAGCGTGGAAAACTCACGAACGATGTTGTGAGCAGGGATCGTTCCCACAACCCAGTGAACGATCCCTGCTCATTGCTGTGAATGGGCGAAGTCGTAAACGACACAACAATATAGCAGGTTGGCGGATCGTTGATCGTGAGGCTTGAGAACATGTTCTCAAACCTCCGATCACCAATCCAACAACTTATCGTTGTTGAATCTCAGTGTTACACGCAACAACGTCCTAACGATGTCTCTGGAATTGCTCCAAACCCGTGATGTATCAGCGACATTGTTAACGATGTCGTGCCGTGTAATGGGGCCTTTATTCTTTTTCTGAATCCCTTAAAATCTGTCTTTCTGAAATCCAGCCGTTAAGTCTGAGGGTACCGTTACACGTTGCAACATTGCATGCAATTTCACTTGCAACTTAGGGCCGCATGCAGTTTACGCTTGGTTTTATGGTAATTTATGTTCATTTGTTCCAGCGGTTGGGCTTCCCAGCAACACCAATGTGTTTCACAGAAATGCTGAGCACACAGATTGGTTTTGCAAGTGTCAAGAAGTGTCAAATCCCTCCAGTTTTGCTGCAGATGGGAAAGAATGATCATGTTCTATTTTTCCTGTGTTTTTGCTCCAGTCAATGGCAAAAACACTGGAAAAACGCATCATCAAATACACAGCAAAAACGTAGTAAAAATATGCAAAAAACTCACAAAAAACTAGATAAATACACAGGACCTGAGCACAAGGACTCTAGGATCCTTGAAACCAGTACCGGTTTTGCTGCGTTCAGGACTGCATGAAAAATGTCCCATGGGCATACACCCTTAGGATTAGAGCCGAAATAGCAGATCCCCTTGTTTTCATCTCTACCTTTTGGAATGTAAAGTCAGCAAGAGAGGATAATAATTTGCTGGATCTGTTAGTTTTGCCTGAGAGATTCCCAACAAAATGTCTGGATAAGTGAAATCTCCCATGACCACTATGTTGTATTTTTTTTTTTAAGAACTTGGCCATCTGATGCAGAGTTCACCCACATACACAGCTTGCCCATGCAGCCTGGAGTAATGGTGTCCTTACCATGTTCTCTCCTTGAATTTTTACTGAAACAGTTTCCACACAACTCCCAGTCACTGAAGTTTCAATCTTTGTGGAGATATACGCTTTTCTAACATACCTTATGACACCTCCTCCCCGTTTTTTCAGTCTGTTTCTTGCAAATAAGTTGTAACCTTCTAGCCTTGTATTCCAATCTTGTGTATTATCCCACCACGTTTCAGCGATTCTAATGACATCATATTCCTTTTCCTGCATTTGTAGCTTCAGTTCTTCTTGTTTGTTGCCCATGCTATGTGCATTTGTATAGAAACATTTTAGTTTGTGATTGGTTTGCCTTCCCCCAATATTTTTATTACTCAGACATTTTGTCTTGATTTTTCCTTTCCACTTCTAATAGAGTTCTCAATAGTATTTGTCAGTGGTATGGCTTTCCCTAGTCTTTTGCTTTCCTTTCCTCATTGTTGTAGTTTAAAGCTCTCCTGATGAGTGTAACCAGGCAACTTCCAAATATGTGTTTTCTAGTCTTGGTAAAGTGCAGCACATGTCTAGAAAGTAGTCCATCGTATAGGTAATTCACCCCATGATCCAGAGAACTAAATCCTTGCTGATGGCACTATCAACGTAGCCAGTTCTTCACCTGTAGAATCTTGGTCTACCTCCTTGTTCCATGGCCATCCACTTGCGCTTCTAGTTCTTTCACTTTGTTGCCTAACTCTTCAAAGTCACTGCAGATAGTTTCCAGGTCCTTTCATGTGGTGTCATTTGTCCCCAGGGCCGGCCTTAGGCGTGTGCAAGTTGAGCAGCCACACAGGGCGCCATGCTCCAGACTCCAGAGGGGGGGCGTCAAAGGCAGACAGCTGTCACTTTGATTTGCTGCTCCTGCTCCCGGTCTCAGGGGTGTCGCTAGGCCTGCGCCCTGAATTATAAGTTGAAAGCCGCAATACTCTGAGGCTGTGTACACTGCTGGTACCTCAAGAGAGCAGGTTTTTGTCGATTCTTGCATCAGGTTGCCCCTCCTCCTCCCAGCTCCTCAATCGGTACCATAGAGTTCCTTCCAGGCCTCCAGCCTGTGCAAAGCAGCACTCACTCACCCCCTCACCCCAGGACTCGTCTGTTAATGGAGGTGAGGAGTTCACTGCTGCCTGTCAGATTCACTCTGCAGTAATGGCTGCAGGCTTTGAGATAAGAGTCAATTAGGGCCTGTGCTGGGAGCTCTGTGCTGTGGGGTCGGTGCAGGATCAGGTTTCTCAGCCACACACAGCACCGACCCAGCACCAAGCACAAGGCCTCCTTATCACTAATCCTAATCACTAACAGGGAAGTCTCCTGTGACTGCTGCTCTAATGACTCCAGGCTGGGACTGTCCCCTGACCCCATCCCTCGTGTACTCGAGTCCGTGCATTAGAAATACTACACCTGTAATACACACAATGTACCTGTGTACTACATATGTAATACACACAATGTACCTGTGTATTATATACAGTTGCGGCTAAAAGTATTGACACTGTTTAAATCAGCCATCATATGTAGGTAATGATGCAGGCTCGGCCTTTGAACCCAGATGAAAGGCGGAGACACGAACGTTGATGTACCAGTACTTTGAAGGTCGTAATGTGGTTGAAAGCTGTCAGAGACCAAGTCTTGCTGTAGACTAGTCGGAAAGTCTGTTCCTTGAAGACTTCTCCCTGCACACTGCCTTGAGTGACAGGTTTCTCCCTAGTTGTATTGGGACGAAGTGTCTCAGGATCCGCGCTGCTGAATGAATGAAACCAGAAACTGGAACACTGGTTTCAACGGGTGTTCTTTATTCCTACGCATTTCGGAACGTTACCGTGCTCCTTCCTCAGGGACAAACCAGCTTTCAATAAAGTTCTTGCTGAAATCTGTAAGGAGATAAGACCCTATTTGCATTGTCTCACCCCCTATAGGTTTCTCCCTAAACACGCAAATGGGTTGAATCAGCCAGGGACTAGACTTTCTAGCTAGTCTCCCATCTGTTTCAGTCCCCAGAAGCTTTTAAAGTATGTTCTTATTTGAAACGCTGCATTGTTTAAGAGTCAATACCTCTACATACAGCAGATAACTCAGGATCCACCATTCACAATGCGTGATATCACAGCTCACCTCCTCCTCCTGTACAATGACTGATAATACCTCTACATACAGTAGATAACACAGGATCCACCATTCACAATAGGTGATATCACAGCTCACCTCCTCCTCCTGTAGGTAGGAGGGGATATAGGTCTTAGGGCCAGGGCCAATGATCTTTTCTGACCCTAGCATAGCAATGCCCCTGCCTGCTCCCCATGAAGACCATGTACAGATCATGTACAAAAATGTATGCTCATGTTTTCTGTGTAAATAATGGTGTCGGGGCAACATAGGGCAAATTTGCACAGGGCACCATTTAGCCCAAGGCCGGCCCTGTTTATCCCCACATGTATTAGCAGGAATGGATAGTCATCTGTAGATCTGAATAATTCTAATATCCTGTCAGACAGATCTTTGATTTTTGCACCTGAAATACAGCATATTTCTCTTGAGGTTATATACAGTCTGGAAACTTAAGCCCCCGTCACACCTAGCGAGATCGCTCGCGAGATAGCCGTTTCGTCACAGGTTTTTTGACGCAACAGCACCCTTGCCAGCGATCTCGCAAGGTTTGACACGTAGCAGCGAGTGGGCCCCCGCTGTGAGATCGCCGATCGTGTCGGAATGGGCTGGACCATTTTTTGATTGTTGGGTTCCCACTGGGCAGCAAGCATTGGTGTGTTTGAAGCCTTAACAATGACCTTGTTGGCAACTCAGAACTCAGCCACGTAGGTCTGAGTCATCAGACTAGCTGTTGTGTGACAGGGTACCAACTACCGCCGAGGTCGTTATATGGGTTGCCATATCGTTGCTGTGTCGTTGAGTAGATCTGTTTGACATCTCACCGCGACCACGTAGCGATGTTCCAGTGATCCTTACCAGGTCGTATCGTCGTTGGGATCGCTGGAACGTCGCCAAGTGTAACGGGACCCGTAGCCTGTCTTGTGACATCCTGCTGCGAGGGCGGCCGACAGAGCTGTTTGTTTTGCATCTGCACTTGGAGGCAGCCATATCATTGGTACAACCTGTCCAGCCACACATGGGCCCAAGATCTAAGGGGGCTCATTTCCACCTCCAAAGCAGGTTGGATTGGTCAAAAGGATGTGCTCTTGGGCTGTAAAGGATGGTGCATCCTCTTGGTGTTGAGATAATGAGTATCCAGATACAACAAGAAGGAATAGAGAGGCACTCACCAGGTCAAGTCAAATTCTTTTATTCCAACATGGGTACAGGACAGGCTGGTAACATAATATCGGTAGTGCGGTGCAGGGGGCAGGGAAGACAGGTGTGAAACGGCGCTGTTGTCTTGTGCCTCCAGCACCACCTCGGCGACCACCCGCACCATACTGCCGATATTATGTTACCGGCCTGTCCTGTACCCATGTTGGAAAAGATTTGACTTGACCTGGTGAGTGCCCTTCTGTTCCTTCTTGTTGTATCTGGTAACACATAAATGTATAACGCCTACATATATATATATACAGTACCCTACAGAGCAGGAGTGCGGGGAGGGGCAGAACCCTGGACATGCCAACAAATATACATAAGATGTGCAATTTACAAAATAGCCACGTTATAAGTTAGTTTCACATAAATCGTGCACTATGAAGTTTCACAAATGTTATGTGTTTGAAAGTTTTTCATAAATCACAATTTGTGTGATCTATTTTATAATGTGTCCCTTATGTTTTCCTTTGAAGTAAAGCTTATATCCGCTATTTGTATATTACACCTGCACCTCCATTCACCAACACTGTAACATCACTTTACATAAATGTTTACTGAAAATGAAAGTTCTCATTTTTCCGCATCAGTAGCCAACCGATTACTGAAGCCAAAAGCAGAACTCAGAATGGGCCCCACACCCACCAATAGATATAATATCTAATATTTATGTACTATAGTTTTTTTGTGGTAATTGTGTATGAAGAACAGATTACATAATGATCTTATAAGCTGAACGGTTACATGGCAAACGACAAGTTGCAAAACAATTTCCATTATAGAAGAAAACAGAAACTCAAATGGAGTAATTAGACATTAGTAAAGAGAATTATTGGTCAACATTAACTGGTAATGTTTTTTCTTCATTTAACAAAGACAATCATATGGAAGAAAATTTAAGGAAGAAGAGAAAACAAAGATAGGCAGGAAGATCCCTCTGAAGAAAGAATAGGCTGCAATAAAGGACGGCGGCTGTCAGATGGAAAGCTGAGGAGACTATAGGGTATGTGCCCACATTTTTTAAGCAGTCCTGAATGCAGCAAAACCTGAGGATCGGAGAGTCCTTGACAGGAGATTAGCTATGATCTTGTCTGCGTTTTATGCACGTTTTTACTGCGTTCTTACTGCGTTTTTTTTCCTGCATTTTTTCCATTGACTTTAACAAAAACATAGGAAAATAATTAACATGTCAATTCTTTCTCATCCACACCAAAAACGCAGGTATTTGACAGTTCTTGACACTTGCAAAACCAATGTGTGGGCACAGCGTTTCTGTGAAACACATTGGTTTTGCTGGGAATCAAAACCGCAGGAACAAATTAGCATAAATTACCATAAAACCAATAGTAAACTGCATGCAGAGTACGCGCAGAAAACGCAGCAAATCACCCTAAAGGTACCTTTACACGCCGCTACAGAAGGTTAGAAACAACTGGGTGTCTCACATGCACGAGCACGCACCAACGGTTGCAAACAATACCCGATACCGCCTTTACACGCCGCTACAAGGTGCTCTACAGAAGGTTTAATCTATCCCTGGAGGCACCTCCGGGTGCCACAAGTTACCTTCTGTAGAGCACTGTCCCTCATTTACACGCCGCTACAGAAGGTAATATGGGAGGACCTGGTGCAGCAGGGACAACACATAGGCGTGCCAGAGTTGTGGATTACGAGACGCTCGTACGATGATTGGACAATGCAATAGTATCATGATTGGCCAGCCAGCGCAGGGAGGCTGGCTAATACATGACGCTAGAGCAAATGTGTAGTGTGACTGGTCAGCTCCTTAAATATGCCGCCCTATGCAGCGACAACCAATCGTAACGCAGGAGCTTCCAAAAATGATCGCTGAAGGGGGGTGGTTTCACGGAGGATGTGTCACGCCCCAGGGAGTTAACTAGGTGGCGAAAAAACCTTACCGTACCATATTTAGACGCCGCTACCATCGGGTTGAAATCAACCTGTTTTAGAGCACTGCTCTGAAACAGGTGCCGAAAGTGACGGGTGGCAACAAGCTAGTTTACACGCCGCTACCTCGGGTTGATTTGTCGGTGCAAGATACATTTGTCTCCGAAACCCGGTTGTTTTCAACCTTCTGTAGTGGCGTGTAAAGGTACCATTAGTGACATAATTTTGTCCTAAAAATCAAATATTTTTAACCTGTAAAAAATTAAGTTGTTTCCACATCTGCTGAGTGATCAGAAGTAAGTTTACTGATTGATGAAGCTCAGTAGTAGTCGTAAATAGAGATGAGCAGACCCTTCTAGATTGGGTTCAGGGAGGGGTTTACCTGAACTTTATATAAAGTTCTGTTCTGGACCTAAACATGACCTGAACCTCATTAGAAGTCACTGATTGGGCAGTTCAGCTGTCCGCCCACATACAGCCAGACATAATCAAAGCACTTCTAGGGGAGGAAGGGCGAGTGTTCTGCTCATTCAAGAGCAGCAAATAAACATTCACAGTATAATACTACTTATAGCCGTAGTGGTCATTAGTTACCCATTTATGTTGTTTAGATGTGTTACACATGATCTAGCCAAGCTTATAGTTACAAGAGTCTGTCCCCTTTAAGATGAGTCATTTAGACGGGCCCCCCTCCCTGCTTCCCTGGATGAAGGAGAAGGCAGACATGTTCCTGAACTCCTGAGGGATCAGACTTATTCTGGCTCCTGTCCCTTCTTCTACAACTTTCATCCTCTTGTCAGAAGATTCGGGTAAGAGTAAGGGTACTTTCACATCAGCGTTTTTTTAAATCGCGGCAGATGCGGTGAAAAAACCGCATCTGCCGCGATTACCGCATAACCGCTGCACTTGCGGCACACTTGCGGCACAGTTGCGGCAAGCCCCATACAATGTGGGCTTGCGGCAGGCGCGGCAAGTGCGGTTTTGGCACTTGCGGCAGGTGCGGCCGCGAAAAAAACGCTGCTTGCAGTGTTTTTTTTCGCGGCCGCACCTGCTGCAAGTGCCGAAACCGCACTTGCCGCACCCGCCGCACCCTTACCGCAAGCCCCATAGACATTGCATGGGGCTTGCCGCAAGTGTGCCGCAAGTGTTGCGGTTATGCGGTAATCGCGGCAGATGCGGTTTTTTCACCGCATCTGCCGCGATTTGAAAATACCGCTGATGTGAAAGGGCCCTTAGGCTGGTTTCACACTGGCGTTTGTGTCTGCATGTGTATGGCATTCAGACACAAATGCATTGCAAACGCAGCCATACTGGTGTGAACGCAGCGGAGAATCTCAGCATGCGTTCACATTAGTATGCAGCCCAGCCAGCCAATCAGCTGTTTCAGCAGCAGCTGGGAGGCGGAGATCAGCAGTGGAGATCTCCTCCTCTCGGCCACAGCTGATCTCCCGCCGGTGTCGGCACAGGAGATTTGAAGAAACAGCTGATCTGACAGCTGTTTAAATCTCCCGCGCCGACACCGAAGAGGGTGATATCGGTGCAGGAGATAAGAAACAGCTGATCGCTGCTTCAAATCTCCCGCACCGACATCAACTATTCGGTGTCGGTGCGGGAGATTTAAGCAGCTGTCAGATCAGCTGTTTCTTCAAATCTCCCACGCTGACATCGGCGGGAGATCAGTGGCAGCTCTAGCTGATCTCCCGGTGGCCGCCGCTGATCAGCGGCGACCACCGGGAGAGATTTTAATGTCATCCGCAGCATTCTCCTGTGCTGTCATGCGGAGGACACTGCGGATCCATTGACTTCAATGCGTGGTTTGTGCGCTTGTGGACGCTTGCAGATAAAACAAGCGCCCGCAACCGCACAAAAAATGCAACAAGCTGCGTTCGGAGTGCGCTTGGAGGGTGCACAAATTATGCGCATCAGAACACAAACGCAACCGAACGCAGCCAAACACAGGCATATGTGTTCTCATGTTAAACAGTGGAACGCATGTGCGCAAGCGTTTGGCTGCGTTCGGTGCGCTGCGTTTGCACACGTCAGTGTGAAACCACCCTTATACTGTTACTGTACAGTTTCTGTAATGCCCCAGTACTGGTAGTAATTGTATTTTTGTATCATACTGCTGTTTTTGTGATATGCCAGTACTGATTCAGACTGTTTATTCTTTGTATTATAGTTTTTACTGCAATCAAGTTCACCTCTTCACCTCAATAAATATAGACTCCAGAAATGCATCTAGTTTAGAAGAATGGAGCTGCAAGATCTCTACCGCACATCCCTCCGTACAAATTCTTACAAGTTTTTACAAGTTTTAATCCATAGGAACATGTTATTGAATTCTGAATTAAGCATATTCAATACAAAGAATGATTATTAAGAATTCTGCAATACTTACGGTATATATTGTGAATTGTGTTCTGTATTCTATGTGCACACCTGCATGATGAAGGTGTCCTAGATCCCTTGAATCTAGGTCTTGTGTCATGTATGGAGATGAAATAGGAGCTGCTGTATTTGGTAGGATAGCCAGCTGTCCCTGCATTATGAGTATACACAAAGTGGGACAGACTGGGATGAAATTAGGTGTTTGTAAAATTAAAATTAGAAGCTGCTAAACTTGGGTTTGGTGGAGCAGGACACGAGGGGCAATAAAGTTAATAGCCAAACCAACAGTGCTAAGGCTGAAATTTCAGTATCAAGGATTGAGATGAGGAAGGAAGAAGGATGTGCTTTCCCCTGTCTTGAGAGGGTTTGTCCCATCACTTCTGCAGTCTATGGAGCTGTTAACCAGTAATGGCCACTTTACACGTCCCAACATCGTTTCGATATTGCATACAACGGCACGGGAGCGTGCATCTTTTTGGATGAAATCCAAGATCGCATAGGAGCTGTCACACAGGGCGATATCGGCAGGCAACACAACTGCGATGTCTACGCCCCCTTGTCCGAGTGACGCAGGAACGACCATTTAACATGGGAGTGAATAGGGGAAGTTGCTCTCCAAGTCGGTATTGGGCTGTCACACGGCACGATCCTGCCAGATCGTCCATCCAATATCGGCCAGTTGGAGAGCCTGCTCATTTCTCCCCCGGTATCGTTTTGGCATCGTTCTTGCATTGAATTGCACATTTACACCATACAATGCACGAACGATATCGGAGCCAACGCACGAACCACGTGACTTTTTATCAAAGTTGGACGACGATATCGCAACGTGTAAAGTGGCCATAAGAGCATAAAACTCAATGAGTACTTTAAAGAGTACCAAAGGAAAATGCTATTTAAATTTTATTAGTACTAATAATAATAAGTTGAATACAGAATGACTGAGAGCACTCTGCATAGTGCAGTAGTTCATGTGAGCAGAGGCCATTAATACACTATATATCAGCACAGATCATACAGAAACACCACAGCCTCAAACCAATTTAACCAGGAAAGGCAAAACTCATTATCTGAAGAAAAAACATCATAAGACGACGTCTAAACCAGATTCTAAGGAAATTGTTTTTTTATTAATAAAATTGTAGTGGAATAAAAAAAATGTTATATGTGAAATATCTGTGGGTAGTTTTACTAGAGATAAATGGTGTTTAATCAGTCGTATGTCGGGGTATGCTGGGAACTGTGGTTCTGCACCACCTGAAGGCCAGGGGATTATTGCTAAAGATGGAAAAACATCTCAGGTAAAGGTCAGAATGCAACAAAATCTTAATTAAGTTAATCTTAAAACTGGGGTGAAAAACAATGACAATTATATATATATATATATAGGATATAATCTTATAGACAGATACTCTGCACCTGTAATGAAAGCTTATGAATCATACTTAGAATTCAGGTTACTTACTTCATAATACACCCGGGTTTCATCAGCTAAATCCATGGTCAATATAGACACTCAGCACAGAAAGTGGGCAGAAGAAGTGAGCGATAAACCTGCAGATGAAAGGCTTAAAACAGTATAAATGACTTGTTCAACCGAGGATGAATATTGTCTAATATACTGATACTTGGCTGTCAAGCACAAAGCCTTTTAGAAAAATTGCTAAATGATACTTCTGAGCTACTATGGTTCTCAAGTATTTCTTGTATGCAAAGTGTGTGGGCAAGGCTCCCAGCTCCTATAAGTCACAGAAGAAGACTACTTCTGTAATCAACGATAAGGGTATGTGCACACAATTATACTATCAGATATTATTATTCTTATCAGACTGGTCAGATTCCATTTTTCTTAGAGAATGAGAGTTAAAAAAGAAATACGTGTCCCCACACTGATGTCATCCGAGTGCTGACCCGTGTTTTTCATGGCCCCATAGACTTGTATTGCCGATATTGATCCAACAGTCAGATCAAAATCAAACATGTCACCGATTTTTTCCTCGGACCACCCGGTCGTGCTCACAGATCGAGTCATATCTCCAAATTGAGTGCCAACATTCATTTCAATATTAGTTTTATATTTGTACAATATTTGTTTTATGCAGAGTTGGTATACTTTTTACACGGTTTGCTGTTCACTCTTGCGAATGGTAAATTGTGGTTGTGTAACAGCTATGTGTGTGCTGCGTAGATTAACAAATTTGCGGATGATGAACAAATATTACATGGTCTTTTTTTTTTGCAGTTCATGAAAGCACAAGTTCTTATTCATGTGGTCCCTTATGGAATATATCAGCTTTGCACAACATCATCTAATATTTTCACATTTTGTATAAAGCTCTACTTGGTTGTGAGTTCAGTTTTAGCTCTGTATTTTTGTGACAGACACACTAATGTGACTAGTGTAAGACATGTATATCAGGTGAGCAGTATGCCGATCGTTACATGTCTCACACTGGTAATGCCCACTATCATTTCATTTATAATAAGATCTGGAGGTAGATTCTCAGGGAGATCAGTGTCTGGTACAAAGCCTGGAATAGCTCATTTGCTTTTTAAGAATATTCTGGATTTCAATGGAATTAAACATTGGATCGCAAATGTCAGGGTATCATTTTATTCAGTTTCCTATGACTATGACCTGCATGTCCATATAGACGGCTAAAGGTACCGTTACACGGTACGATATCTTGAAGGATATCGCTGAAACATCACGGGTTTGGAGGCGTTGAAACAACATCGTTAGGACGTTGTTTTGTGTAAGGCGGCCGTCACACGCTTCAATGTTGAGAGCGATATTGTTAGCGATCACGTGCACGCGCGATCGCTAACAATATCGTTCACATTGTTGGTGAGTTGTCGCACAGACAGACTCACCAGCGATGTGGAGCAGCGAGATCGCTGGTTACTATGGTGCACATCGGGTTACTAGGCGCCGCGCGGCGCTTAGTAACCCAACGTTTACCATAGATACCATCTCCCAGCATAGGCTCTGCCGCTGGGAGATCGTTCATCGTGGTGTCACACACCACGATGAAGCAGATTGAACAAGCGTTTATCGCTTGATATGAGCTCCGGCTCACAAATCTGCGATCAAACAATCAAGCGATTTTACAGTGTAAAATCGCTTGATTACACGCAGCGACGGCCAAACGATATCGCTTAAGCGATCAAAAAGCAGATCGCTTAAGCGATATCGTGCAGGAAATTGATGCGTGTGACGGCCGCCTAACACCGAGGTCTGACTGTGATAAATCGTTGGATCGTTGATCACAGATTTGAGAACTTGTTCTCAAATCAAACGATCCACGATCAGCCAACCTGCTGCATCATTGTGTGTGACACCGCGATAACGATGTCGTTAATGACTTCACCCATTCACATCAGTGAACAAGTATCGTTCGCAGGGTTGTGCGAACGATAGCTGGTCACTACATCGTTGGTGCGTCGTCCACAATATATACACGTATGACATCTCACCAACGATGTCAAAACAATGTCCTAACGACTGCGCACTCATGAGATCGTTAAGGATATCGTTTCAATATTGAAGCATGTAACGGTACCTTTAGGAGGATTGATCCTAGCGACTGCTTCCCTTTAAGACCAAATTTTGTATTTCTTTAATTCTTTTTAATTTTTGAAGATGGGTGATAATGTGACAGTGTACAGAGGATGCAACCTGTAGTGACTTCCCCTGACAGCAAAAGGGACACCTGAGAGAATAGTATAAAAGACTTTGCCCTGGGCATCAAGGTAGGAGAGGGCGGACTGTCAGTGAAGTGTGGACTTATGGCAGGAGATTGTCATTCCACTGATCAATGCCAGCCAGATTAACAGAGACTGTGTGTTAGTTTCCCTGATGGAAAGGACGTCTTCCTCAAGAAGTAGCAGTAAAGGTACCTTTACACGCCGCGACGGCAGGCTGGATACATCCCGCTACTTCACGTGCACGAGCACGCTCAAACGGCTACAAACGGTCAACGCACCCTCTTTACACGCCGCCATAAGGTGCGCTACGCTACGCTACATCTATAGCTAGATACATCGCCGGATGTATCTGTAGCTTAGCGTACCACATTTACACAGCGCTACAACAAGCTAATATGGGCGGACCTGGTACAGCAGGGACAGCACATAGGCGTGCCACAATCTTGGCTTACGAGCTGTCCGTACGATGATAGGACGGCGCAATATCATCCTGATTGGCCAGGCATCGCAGGAGGCTGGTTAATACAGCACGCTCGAGCGATTGTGTAGTGTGACTGGTCAGCTCCTTAAATATGCCTCCCTAGGCAGCGACTACCAATCGTCATGCAGGAGCTTCCACCAATGATCGCTGATGGGGCGCGGTATCCGGAGCCTGGGTCACGCCTTAGCTACATTGCAGCTACAGCCCCGGGTGTCCAGAGTTCCCTTCCGTTGCCTCTTTACACGCCGATACTGCTCGCTACAATCGGCTTTGTAGCCATTAGTTTTCGAGCAGACCTAGGAAACAGATGTATCTGTTGCCGGCTGCAGCGTCACGTCTTCAGACGCCGCTACGACGGGCGATATTGGCGCTACAAGCTACATTTGTAGCCTGTAGCGGGATGTATCCAGCCTGCCGTCGCGGCGTGTAAAGGTACCATTAATGTGCTGCCAGAGAGAGGGGTACAGTGAGGAAAACACCTGGTGTCATTGACAAGAGTGCTGGCCGGTTTTCCATGAGTGAGGAGGCTCCTGGTGGCAATTTGCTCACCGAAAAGAACTGCTGCGGTTCCCTGCTGATTTCTAGAACTCTTGCTGACCCCTGGATTTATATCATAACAGTAAGACCTAAGCTCGGGCCTCACATATGCAACTTTTTTTGCGGGTAAAGAGATGACATTGTTTTTGGCCCCAAAAATTAAGTGGTAGCCTGCAGCCGGTGACCAGCTTATATGGGACTAAAAGATTTAAATACCTGGGTATCCTTCTTGTTGTAGTGTACATATACATGCACGAGGAGTGGAGATAGGGGTCAGTGGGTGCGCTCATCCGCTGGCCCAGCTGCGTTTAGAAAGACTCATCTCACTGAACACCCAAGCTCCTTAGCCAAGGGCAGAACACTACTCAGACAACACAGGGTGAGAGAACCACACATTGGATAGACTTTACTGGATCCCCAGCAGTCAAAAGCATATAACACAAACTCAGCAAAAGCACACAATGTAAAAAGCAATAGAGTCTCACCCTTCCGCTGGCTCACAAGGGATTAGCATATTCGTGCCTTTGGGCTTCCAGCACCAAATACCCCAGTCCAGCAGCACCCTACTTTTGGCAGGCACCCAATGAGACGAGAAAGCGGCAAGCTTAGAAAGCTAATCGAGAACTGCAAAGTCTATAGCTAGGTGACCGAATTGTTCCAACCTGGGTATCTTGAAGACAAATCCTAGGATCCTAGGCTGAACTCCTGTTGAATATGATCCAGGTTATGATCTTCTAACCGGGACCGAAGCCACTAGGTTGATGTCATGAAGCATATAACTCCTGATAACTGAAGCAAGTCCCTTTTTATAACCTGAGCCTTCATCTCAGGGTGTTGTGGTCTTACTCGGTGGCTCAATGGTTAGCACTGCAACCTTGCAGCGCTGGGGTCCTGGGTTCAATTCCCACAAAGGACAACGTCTGCAAGGAATTTGTATGTTGTCCCTGTGCTTGCATGGGTTTCCTCCAGGCACTCCAGTTACCTGCCACACTTGAAAGACATATTGATAGGATGTTTAAATTGTGAGCCCCAATGAGGACAGTGTTGAAAATGTATGTAAAGCACTATGGAATTAATAATGTTATATAAATTAATAAATATTAAATATTATATTACAGGATTGATGGAATAAGGCTGTTTGGTTGGCAGTTCAATCCGACTGCATAATTTTACTCTGATGATGTAGATAGAAGGGGGCTGAGGTAATTTCCATGTAGTTAGCAGTACACAAAACAAGACAATGGAGGCACTGAGCATTCTGATAAGAAACAATGACACACTTCCCATGAGTCAACACACAAAAGAACAACATGTCTGGCCAAATTAAGAACATTAACCCATGACACACATTGAAAAAGGCTGTGTCATCACGCGGGGTATAGTTTCAATGATAAGTTGGTTACCAAAGTGCTGGCCTAAAAACAAACTCTGCTGCGCCCTCACTAATTTACACCTCCTGTTTCTAGAGGGTTCTGTTGTTGCTTCCACATCCTTGTCACTTAGGTAAATTGCTCCTGTGGTTCCTGATACATTGGAGGGTCTCTCTGTTGAACAGCACTTTGACCACAGTCCTCTGGATTGGGTGTGTGTGAATATTTCTGGTGGCATAAAACAAAGAATGTATATACACAATCATATTCCATCTTCCTCTTGTCTCTCAAGTAAAGAATCTGTTTAAGAAGTTGGCTTCTGGCTCTGTTTCTGTTTGTGACCTGCTGAATCCTTAGTGAACCCCTTGGTTCTTATACATATAGACCTTGGCAACAGTATTGTATAAATGCTGAATATTTTTTAGAAAGTATTATGTAATATTTCATGCTGGATTCACACCTTTACCACAAATATGATTTTATATGTACAGTACAGACCAAAAGAGTTTTCTTTATTTTCATGAATATGAAAATTGTAGATTCACACTGAAGGCATCAAAACTATGAATTACCACATGTGGAATTATATACTTAACAAAAAAGTGTGAAACAACTGAAAATGTCTTATATTCTAGGTTTCTTCAAAGTAGCCTCCTTTTGCTTTGATTACTGCTTTGCACACTCTTGGCATTCTCTTAATGAGCTTCAAGAGGTAGTCACCGGAAATGGTCTTCCAACAGTCTTGCAGGAGTTCCCAGAGATGCTTAGCACTTGTTGGCCCTTTTGCCTTCACTCTGCGGTCCAGCTCACCCCAAACCATCTCGATTAGGTTCAGGTCTGGTGACTGTGTAGGCCAGGTCATCTGGCGTAGCACCCCATCACCATCACACCTCGTCCTCCATGCTTCATGGTGGGAACCAGGCATGTAGAGTCCATCCGTTCACCTTTTCTGCGTCGCACAAAGACACAGTGGTTGGAACCAAAGATCTCAAATTTAGACTCATCAGACCAAAGCACAGATTTCCACTGGTCTAATGTCCATTCCTTGTGTTCTTTAGGCCAAACAAGTCTCTTCTGCTTGTTGCCTGTCCTTAGCAGTGGTTTCCTGGCAGCTAATTTACCATGAACGCCTGCTGCACAAAGTCTCCTCTTAACAGTTGTTGTAGAGATGTGTCTGCTGCTAGAACTCTGTGTGGCATTGACCTGGTCTCTAATCTGAGCTGCTGTTAACCTGCAATTTCTGAGGCTGGTGACTCGGATGAACTTATCCTCTGCAGCAAAGATCACTCTTGGTCTTCCTTTCCTGGGGTGGTCCTCATGTGAGCTAGTTTCTTTGTAGTGCTTGATGGTTTTTGCAACTGCAGTTGGGGACACTTTCAAAGTTTTCCCAATTTTTCGGACTAACTGACCTTCATTTCTTAAAGTAATGATGGCGACTCATTTTTCTTAACTTAGAATTTGTACTATAGAAGAAAAAAGCAGCTAACAGTCTATTCAGTAGGACTATCAGCTGTGTATCCACCAGACTTCTGCACAACACAACTGATAGTCCCAACCCCATCTATAAGGCAAGAAATCTCACTTATTAAACCTGAGAGGGCACACCAGTGAAGTGAAAACCATTTCCAGTGACTACCTCTTGAAGCTCATCAAGAGAATGCCAAGAGTGTGCAAAGCAGTAATCACAGCAAAAGGTCACTACTTTGAAGAACCTAGAATATAAGACATATTTTCAGCTGTTTCACACTCTTTAATTCATAGTTTTGATGCCTTCAGTGTGATTCTACAATATTCATAGTCATGAAAATAAAGAAAACTCTTTGAATGAGAAGGTGTGTCCAAACTTTTGGTCTGTACTGGATATTTTTTATTTAAAAATAAGAAAGAAGCAACACAATGTAGATCGGTTTCAATTAGTGTTGAGTGAGCACAACAATAGTCAGGTGCGCCGACTACCCGACGGTCTTTGGATCTGTCAGGTTCTTAGACGCAGAATGGGGATCGCTGGTCGTTGCCCATGTCACACACAATGATCCAGCATGCCCAGCGGGAGATTGCCGATCAAAAAATGGTCCAGGCCATTCATTAACGATGAGCGATCTCCCAGTGGGGTGCCGATCACTGCTAAGTGTCACACACAGCGATATCAATGGTGAGGTCGCTGCTATGTCACAAAACCTGTGACGTTGCGGCAATGTCATTAGCGATATCGATATGTGTAACAGGGCCTCAAGGGCCTGTTTGCACAATGCGTATTTTGTCGGGTATGTGGTGTGTATCTGCTGTCTATAAGCAGCAAATATGCAGCAGTGTGTTTTCCCAGCAATGTCTATGGGTTTTACTAATTCCTGTCTGAATGGTGCCTATTTTTCCACAGCAGACATGCTGCATACTTTAGTGCAGGAAAATCTGCAGTATGTCAATTCTTGCTGCAGGTTTTTCTGCACTAAATAAACCAATTCCCAGTCTCTATCTCACACAGGGTGAGACCCCCTCTCACAGAAACAGGGCTTGTGCCCTATGTTAATGTGTGTAAATGTGGTTAGAATTTATTGGGAGCATGTATATAATATGAGGGGACCTGGTGAGGGTCTAAATGATAATAAATTCGTAGTTTTTGTACAAAGTCTGTTTGAAGTCCCGTCAGCTTTTTCAGCCAGAGCAAGGACTTCTCTGCCTCTTCTCTGCCTCTTCTCTGCAATTTGTGTAGGAGTTCAAGCTAAGCCTATTGTGAAAGTTGTCTACTCCCTGAACTGTCAAAAGCAGCATAGATAGCGCAATCTACACCGCTTCTGACAGTTCAGTGTGTAGACAACTTTCAGAATAGGCTTAGCTTGAACCCCAACATAAATTGCAAAGAAGTCCCCACTCTTGCTGCAAAAGCTGACAGGACTTCAAAGTTTATAATAAATCAGTAGTTTTTGCACAATCATGCAGCCGCTCACCAGATCCCCACATATTATATACATGCTCCCAATAAATTTTAATCACATTTACACACATTAACATAGGCCACAAGCCCTGTCTCTGAGGTGTCACTAACCTGAAATCACACATGCAAGACATAAATCTGCACCTTCCCACACCGAATATGCACCAAAAAATGAACTGTTTGCATGACATCTTTTTTGGTGCGTATTTTGTTTGAAGGTGCAGATTTTTGTCTCCAAAAATCCACACCACTCTTCTCCCATGCGAACATACCTTGAGACAGGGTTCACACCACGGCACAATCCAATCCGGAGCTGTCTGATGTGAATCGAAAAGCCCCGGACCGGATTTCGGCCCCATAGTATGCTATGGGGCCAGATGCAGCCGGATGGCAGCTATCTGCCATCCGGTTTCCATCTGTCCGTGAGGATCCGGGTGTATTCAGATTTTTCTCCCAGACACAAAAATACTGCTTGCAACATTTTTGTGTCCGGGGAGAAAAATCTCCCCAAATTGGATCCTCCTGGATTCTCCCGGATCCAGGGCAATCTGGCGCTCCCTAACATGGGAGTATATGGGGCCGGATTGCCCCGATCCGGGAGGATCCGGGAGAATCTAGGAACCGGACACCTGCGGCTGAAGTTCAGCGTGAGCTACGCTGAACTTCAGCACCAGGGAGCTGTCCCCTGTGAAGTGGGCCAGCATCATTTCACAGGGGACAGCTGCGCTCGGCTGCATCCAGCTAAAAACAGGACAGGAGGGCATATTAGCCCTCTGGTTCTGTTTGTAAATCTGGTCCGGGGCTGTCAGGTTCACCCCTGACAGCCCCGGATCGGATTGTGCTATGGTGTGAACCCGGCCTAAGAGGCACAAGATACCAAGGCCCCAATAAATCATTTGTGGGTTTTATAAGTCACCTTCCTTTTTTATCTTGTGACATTAGCTGCTGTTTTTGGCCCCAAATTCATCAAAATGGTGCAAGCAATTCATGAAAGTCAAAGATGCTTTATTTTGCTGTATTAAACTGTTTTTACAGCTTTTGGCACCAAAGGTCACAAAAATTGCACTAAAATTGTGTCATGCTCAGAAATTCACTGAGAAAGAAGGGGGGCAGAAGTGAATTTACAAGAACTCTTATGACCTTGTAGAAATCCTAACTGATGAATCAGGCACAAACATCTGGAATCGCTAAACTGCGACCAACGAGCTGAAAACCTAAAGAAACCGTTGAGTACATAAAGTGGAATAGAGCAAATAGAATAATGAATTGGCTGCAAATCAAGAAAAGCGGAAAACACACAAAACCAGACCAAAAACAAGTGTCATGGGTCCCCGTCCTGTGGTGATAAACTCCAGAAACTGATCTTATTGAAACAGCAACACACAGCCCAGTAAGGCTAGGATCACATTGCCTTGTGCTGTGCGTTCCAACAGATGCATTGCACAGCAGCATAAACGCAATGTAACAGATGTGTTGTTAACGCATCCATAGACTTACATACAAACGCATAAAAACGCATGCCAAAATATGCAGTGTTTGCAAGTATATATGTTTAGCAATGCACATGAAAACGCTGCAGACCGTTACATTGCGTTTGTGCTGTTGTACAATGCATCTGTTGGAACGCACAGCACAAAGCAATGTGAACCTAGCGCCTAAGACCACGTGCAAATGTTACAAGTACAGATGTAAAATACTAACCAAATACTGAAGGTGTGAGAGTGGGCTACATTTTCCATTTATCCATTGATGAAGTCACATTCATTACAGTTTACGGTATGTGCACATTTTTTCAGGCAGGCAAACCCGAGTATTTCAAAAGGAAGGGGCTTAAGGAAACGCCTGTATTTCAGTCTCCTGAAACAACTTTTCTTGTTTCTTTAGTCATTGCCTAAGTACTTTTCTGAAGTTTTTTACAGCCAGAACCCTTTTAAGCACATTTTGAGTGTTTTGGAGCATCTTTTTTAGTAGCATTTCTCAGAATTTTTCACAGACTCATTCAAAAACATGAAACAGCTTTATTTGCACAACTCACAACTTCAATGCCAAAGATGTCCTCCGGGTTGCAACCGGGTGATCCACTCAGTCCGTGTAAAACCTGTTGCCTTGGAAGATAGCCGCGCCTTTTCTCTCTGTGGTGCGCCAGATACTTCTTCCTCACAGACTTGCCCTGCGCAGAGCTTCCAGCTCTGCAGCTTACAAACAAACCACTGACACACCCAAACCTTTGCTGAGCATTTTTAAATGGAATCTGTGGCCATGACCACATGCAAGACTCGGGCTGGAGGGAGTGGACCGTCCCTCTGTCCTGCACTCACAGGCTTGCCTGTGATTGCAATGCACTCCAGTGGGTTCAATATGTTTCGGTGCGCATTCTGGGGAATACATATCGTCCCTCGCATATGATTCCCCTCACTGCCTCACATACCCTCCCCCTCTATTCAAACTTTTTGGGTTGAATACCTGACACCATACAGGGTGCCCGTGACAGGGCATCCGTGATTTCCCAGTCCGATGTTCCACCGAAAAACTAAAATGTTGTAAGGACAGGAACCACTGGGTGACCCAAGCATTCCTTTTCTTTGCATTTCTCATCCAGACGAGGGGCGAATGGTCCGTTACCAAAGGAAACTGTTGCTCGAGAAAATAGTAGTGTAGGGACTCTAAGGCCCATTTAAAAGCCAAGCACTCCTCCACTATGCTATAATTTTTCTGTGTTGGGGTAAACTTCCTGCTCAAGTAGGTGACCAGATGTTCATCTCCGTTTACCTCTTGCGATAGTACTGCACCCAGACCTACCTCTGAGGTATCTGTTTGCACAATGAATATCTTCTTGAAGTTGGGGCTGATGAGGACAGGCTATCCACACAACACCAACTTCATGGACTGAAACGCTTCCTCAGCTTGAGGATTCCAGCATACTATAACTGACTTCTTACCCTTCAACAGATCGGAAAAAACACTGAAAAGGAAAGGAGCACAATAGCGTTTATTCGTGGGATTAGGTGCAATAGCAAGTTGTTAAAACTGCTCACCAGTTTGGGTTGTGAGATGTTACAACCTCCTCATAAACCTGTGACAACTGTAGATGTCAAGCTATACAGTCTGCAGCAGTCCCACCGCGTGTTGAATAATCCAAAAGTGTATAGGAGAAATGGGAATCATGGACCGCGCTCCCGTCCCAAGGAATCCATTGACTCGCGCTGTTAGAATTCAGATGGTGGTTTATTAAAGGGAACCTGTCACCAGGTTTTTGCAACCTAATCTGAGAATAGCATAATATAGGACCCGAGATCCTGATTCCAGCGATGTGTCACTTACTGAGCTGCTCAGTGTAGTTTTGATAATCTCCAGCTGTTTAAACAGTGATTTTATCATTAGCAGTCCTCTTGGCCTGCTGCCAAGTGGACTGGTATATTCACAGACTGCTAAATCTGCAACAGAGAAAACAGTAATTTTATCAAAATCACAGCAAGCAGCTCAGTAAGTGACACATCACTGAAATCAGGGTCTCTGTCTCTACATTATGCTGCTCTCAGATGGGATGGCAAAAACCAGGTGACAGGTTCCCTTTAAGTGTTTCGGGGTAAACCACTTCCTCAGGTAACAACACACAAAAAGATCTAGACCATGCGGCCCATGAGGCTAGTTGATGCAGCCTGCAGACATACCAAACTGATGATTAAAATATGTTCAAAAGGATATTGGGCTCACCACTAAGGGGGTGCTCTGAAGTAAGAGCCAACATATCCGAGACCGTATCAGTAAACACAAATCCACTATCAGGTGTGGTCAGACTTTGTTACCTATCCCTTATCATTTTGCAACATGCAAACATTCGGTTTCGCAATTAAGGTTCCAGGTTATCACCCAAGTTCCGTTACATTGACGAGGTGGGGATAGGATGAAACAGTTAAAACTGAAAGAATCCTATTGGATTCACCAACTACAGACTCTGGAGCCGCTTGGTCTGAATAGGGATTATGAATACAGACTCTGATCTAAACCTGAGCAAGTGTACTTGGGTACTTGTGTGTGGAATACTCTGATTGCATTCATATAACTATATACAGTCGGTGCATGACCTTTTCTGTAAGTGCAACTGTATGGTACTACTTATATATTTTTTTTGTTATTTATGTTTTGCAAGACTATTGACTGTATCCTTATTATGAGCCCTTCATAGGTGGAATCTTATGGATTATACCCTATTTCATGTTGGTAACTAACCCTTTATTTCCTTTTATCCAATATGTCCAAATACACTCTTCTCTAATTGTTTTTACCCTGTTTTTTACAGAGACCATGACCAAGCGACCCTCAACGACTCTAATCCCTATTCTCCTGCACACAGACACTCCTATAGAGGTAGTATAGCCACCGCTGTTATAACAGCGCTTTCCGTTCGTTCTTAGTATTACAATTTAAGTGAGCATGCGCCGCATGCATTCCACGGGCACTTCCTTGCGTGTCAAGCACCGGACGTGAACGCACGTCTCACTGGAAGTGCGTCACTAAGACCCCGCAGTATTAACAAGCGCGGTGGGCAGCACACGCCACACACAGCGTTAAGCGCAGGTGCATTCAGGTAACAGGGGGCACAGAACTTTCTACAGACGGTTTCCTTGTTTCGTTACAGCGGACTTCTTATAATCTTTTGCTATTTCTTTTTCCAGGACTTTGTCCTTTTCCCCATTCACTAAATATAGTGTAAGTAACCCCTGGGGGAGTTCACCTTACTACCTCCTTTATGCCTCCTTGGTGTAACACCTGTGCATTTATAAGGGGGTAACATCCAATATAAGAGATTTAATCTTCTTTCATTTTTCTATGTGATAATGAACTCTTACACTGCAGCCTGCTTAGACTCTTGGTCGATCACTACAGAAACAGCGCCACTGACTTGTGCCTATTGTTATCTCATAAACAACTATATATGTTTGATGACCTCCCCAAAGACACTAGGTAATAGTTATCTTATATTTAACAATTATTTACACAAAAACTCACTATTGTGACTAAAGGAGATATATATCATTATATACACAGGGTAATAGGTCTATCTACCAGCCTATACATTACTTTTGATGTCAATATATGCTTAGACACTGGAGTCTATTGCAGTGTTAAGATAGAGGTATGCCACAAATAGTTGGGGTACTATCTTTTATCCACTTTTCTTCGTTCATTTCTTTCACCATAAGTGGCTGTTTATTATGTTTATGGTCTTTTTTGACACTTCTATTTCATTACTGTGATTCTATTGAACAATAAACCTAGTTCTTTTTTCTGGCCCAGTAGTATCTTGAGTCATGGTGTTGACTATTCTCATCTCAATACTTGGCCTATGTGTCCTACTTGTTGACTAATACTTTGATTTCTCACTTCTCACCAAATTGCACTCGGATCTAGCACATTACCCCACAAAAGCGTGACGCAGACAGTGAGGTCCATAGACCTTTAAGCATGGACGCATAGTACATAGGTAATCAATTTATTCACTATATCAATATACCAAGGTTGTGGCTGATATTCATTCATACGTGTTCATATAAACACTGACAAGATGTTTTTGTTCTTGCGAATACCAGTATTATATCTATGATCAATGATGTAATTGACACTGGTCATTTATTTTGTCAGATAATCTGTTACCTGTATGTAAACTATTGGAACAATGGTATTTATTTTTTGTTCTTTTCTACTATTCATGTCTGATTTATGCAGATAATCCCTGATGAAAGCCATTGTATTGGCTGAAACGTTGGAAACATCTTGTACTAATATTTTCTATACCGGGTTGTGTCCAATAAAGCATACATTTTTTGCAACGTATCAGAATAATCTCTCCTTTATTTTGGTGTGCCGAAGTACAACTTATAAAATTGACGATTAAAATATGGCGGGAACCCACACATTTTTTTTATTATTTATTTGAATAATTAAAAAAAATATATTCTACCATCGCCAGGTGAAACCAGACAGCTGAGGGCTGGGATTTTCAGCATGGTAAAGTTCAAGCGTTCTTGGTCACCCCATGCTGAAGCCCACAGCTGCCCCTGAAAATGGCGCATTCATCGTAGTGCCATTTCCAGCCTCTTTACCACTCTTCCAGCGGCCCTGGTGGGGGTGGCACGCTGGGTAATATTAGGGTTAATACCAACTTTGTATTCTCAGCTGGTACTAAGCCCGAAATTCATGGCATCATGCCAAATTAGACCTGGCCACCATGAATTTCTAGTAAACATTAAAAAAAAACAGCACAGAGAAATATTTTTTTATTACAAATATAACAAAAAACACAAATAGGGACTCCATCTTTATTAGAAAAAAAAAAGCTTCAGTCTGACGACGTAGTCCACAGGCAGAGCCATGTCAGCTCTGCTTCATCGCTCTGAACAGACAAGCCTCTGTCCAGAGTGACAAACAGACTGACACTGGCAGTCAGAAGTCAATCGAGTTCATAGCTGAGCCATGAATTTGGGTGGCCCCTGACGTTACCGCAAACATTGCCGAGAATTGTATTGTATTATATATGAAAGGAATGCAGCCCTCCACCTAAAAAGTTTTTTATGTGCGGCCCACCTACCCCGCCGAGTTTGAGACCCCTGATCTAGACAATACAATACTATCCCTTGGATATACCTACATGATTGTATTGTATTGTCTAGATCCAACTTGCCACATATACACTTTGATCACATGTGAATGACGTCAATGTGTTTGCCTCGTTTTGACAATGAACAACAATTACTGGTACCTATATATATCGGACCAGTACATGGATAAGGTGTACATCTTTTTGTGTGGTGTTATCTGAGGAAGGGGTTTACGCCGAAATATATAATAAACCACCATCTGAATTTTAACAGCGTGAGTCAATGGATTCCTTGGGACGGGAGCGCAGCCCATGATTCCCATTTCTCTTATACACTTTTGCATCATTCAACAGATCGGTCAGGGGTGCCGTTCTCCCGGCAATGTTAGGTATAAATCGTCGTTAGTACCCGATGATGCCGAGGAACGCTCTCACCTGTTTAGTAGACACAGGCATGGGCCAATTTTGAATGGCCTCGATCTTGTTTATTTGGGGCTTGATAACTCTGCGGCCAATCACGTACCCCAAATACCGGGCTTCCTCTAGACCTATTGCACATTTTTTTTGATTAGCTGTCAGTCCCGCTGCTCTGAGCGAATCCACTACTGCCTTTACCTGGGACAAGTGGGTCTGCCAATCAGTACTAAAAATGATAATATCATCCAAATAAGCGGACGCATACTTTTGAGGGGGCTCTAAAACTATCAGCCTCTGGAATGTAGCCAGGGCCCCATGTAACCCAAAAGGCAAGACGACATAGTGATAGAGGCCCTCCGGTGTTATAATGGCAATTTTCTCAATGGCCGATTCTGTCAGAAGCACCTGCCAGTAACCCTTGGTTAGATGGAGCGTCGTGAAGTACTGGGCCTGCCCCAGTCTCTCAATTAGTTTGTCCAGCCAGGGCATTGGATAAAGGTCAAATTTTGACACCTCTTTTAATTTCTAGAAGTCGTTAGAAAATCGTAGTGATCTGTCTGGCTTTGGAAACAGCACAATGGGGCTAGCCCATTCACTCCTTGATTCCTCGATTACTCCTAGTTTGAGCATTTACAACACAAAGCAATCACTGATCTCAGGGAGACCAGTCCAAGAAAACACTGTGGGCAACCGGCTAAAGCACTCAACAAAGTGAATTCCTAGGTGCATTACCCTCTGGGAGTTACGAATATGCATATAAAGTCTGTGAAGCCTCGTTTAGGAGTCTCAACACAAGACTAGCCAGATATCCCTCCAGGGAAGGACCTAGCCATGGGGTGGCTCTTTGAGGAGACCACCATAACTACCATATTAAGTGGCCCTTTGAGTCAATATCCAGCTTTTTACAAGCTTAAGGATATGACAAAGGAATACCAAGGCCAGGTATCCATCCACAGACAGCTGTTTCGGGGTGTTGCCCCTCATCAGTGTGGAGTAGGATTCTGGCTAGGTGGGAGCAAGGCCTAGTAGATCAACAACACAAAGCAATTACTGATCTCAGGGAGACCAGTCCAATAAAACACTGCAGGAAGCCAGCTAAAGCGCTCAACACAGTGAACTCCTAGGCGCATTGCCCCCTGGGAGTTATGAATATGCAAATAAAGTCTGTGGAGCCTCGTTTAGGAGTCTCAACACAGGACTAGCTAGATATCCCTTCAGGGAAGGACCTAGCCAATTTGAGCATTTGTTTCACTTCTGCCGTAATGGCTTGCCTTCGGGCCTCTGGTACACGGTACGGTTTCATGCGCACCTGTGGCTCTGTGACAATGTCATGTTGTATGACAGAAGTACGGCAAGGCAGTTCAGAGAATACATCAGCATTCTGCAGCATTAATTTCCGAGCTTCCTGACGCTGAGGTTTAGTGAGAGTGGTCACTTATTTTTACCTCTTCTTCAGCCCCCCTCTGGGCCAATGTTGGAAGGTCCCCAGACGACATGTCCGGGGTTGCCTCCGTAATCATACATTCCCGGTCCTTCCAGGCTTTAAGCAAATTGACATGATACAGCTGTTCAGGTTCTCTCTTCCCAGGCTGGTATACTCTGTAACTTACCTCCCCCATCTTTTCCTGGATTTCATATGGCCCCTGACATTTGGCCAAGAGTTTACTCTTTGTAGTGGGCACGAAGACCAATACTCGATCCCCTACTTCAAAGGACCTGACGGTGGCCCTTTTATTATACGTGCGACTTTGTGCTCCCTGGGCCTCCATTAGATGATCTTTTACTATAGGCATGACCGCTGTGATCTGAACCTGAATTTTAGCCACATGTTCATTTACACTTTTATGCGGAGTCAGTTCCTGTTCCCACGTCTCTTTGGCTACGTTCAGCAACCCCCTAGGATTCCTGGTGGACAATAGCTCAAAGGGTGAAAACCTCATGGAAATCTGTGGTACCTCACAGATGGCAAACATAAAATAGGGCAGTAACATGTCCCAATCCCGCCCATCCGTGGAAACCACCTTTTTAAGCATGGACTTAAAAGTACCTTTACACGCGGCAACTTTTCTAGGAATTTCACTGGCAACTTACTGGTTGCAGTGAAATCATGGAGACATTGTTCCATTTGTACACAGCAACAAGATAGAACAATGTGTCCATGATTTCACTGCAACCAGTAAGTTGCCTGTGAAATTCCTAGAAAAGTTGCCGCGTGTAAAGGTACCCTAAGTTTTATTAAATCTCTCAACTAACCCGTCAGTATGTGGATGGTACACCAATGTGCGCAACTGTTTTATTTTCAGCAGCTTACACAGTTCTTTTGTCACTTTGGACATAAAAGAAGTTCCCTGATCTGTAAGGATCTCCTTAGGCAGCCCAAGGTGACGGGACATGGCAGACAGCTCCCATGCAATAAGCTTAGCCGAGGTGTAGCGTAGCGGAATATCCTCTGGGTATCAGATGGCATAATCGACTGACCACAAGTATATGTGGGTGGGCACGTGCAGATTTTACAATGGGCCCCACCAAATCCATCGTAATCCATTCAAAAGGCTCCTCTATAACCGGCAGAGGTACCGATGGGCTACAGAAGCTTGCGATGGGCATGGTCAGCTGACATTCCAGGCAGATTCATAGTACCTCTAGACCTCTACGTAAATCCCTAGCCAAAAGAACCGCTGTAAGATGCTCTCTAGCACTTTTGTAACCCCCAAGATACCCCCCAGCAGGTGGGTGTGGGCCATCTCGAGCACCACCTGACTGTGTGACTGTGGCACTACTAGTTGTTCCACGACCTCATCCTGGATCTCGTCAACCTTATAGAGTAAATCAGAGGTCCCCAAATCCAGGCCTCAAGTGCCGCCAACAGTGCAGGTTTTCAGGATTTCCTTAGTATTGTACAGGGCTTGGAATCATTACCTGTGCAGATGATCACATTAGCACCTGTGCAATACTAAGGAAATCCTGAAAATCTGCACTGTTGGCGTCCCTTTAGGCCTGGAGTTGGGGTCCTCTGGAGTAAATCATAGTTGACCACCATGAATGGAAAGACAGTCTCTGCCCCCGGTTGCTGAGCCACACCATTTACCTCTATTACCCTTTCCTGTGCCCGGGTCAGGGTGGGGTCCTGTAGCTGAGCTGTCCCAAACACTCACTGGTACACGTCCAGGTCTGGAATCGACAGGGTCTCCTTAACCTCTTCTTCAAATACCTCTAGGGGAAACCTATCGTGGTTACACTCTGTCCCTAGGTTGGCGACCCCTACAGCAGGAATCCTTGACTCGGGATCTTCGGGTTCTGCACCCGGACACATTTTTATTCGGGGAGGGTTAATCTTTCTCTCCCATAAGGACCAAAACAATGGCAAGTGTCTTCCCAGCACAGTCCCGTAAGGTAGAGTCTTTACCACTCTGACCACATGTTTTGCCTCTCTGTGGAAAAGGTCACCTCCACTGTCAGATACTTGCAGAGTTCACCATGAATACATATGACCCAGACCTTCCCTTAGTGGGTTCCAACCCAAAGATCAATGACCCATGGACGAGGGTCACTAAGCTCCCGGAGCCCAAGAAAACCTCCGCTCTATGACCATTGATGCGCGCCTGGCACAGATGGGGTTTAGTTGTTGGACCAACAGTGTCTGCGATGTAAATGGTGCTAGCATACATAGACATCCGGTGTATATACCTGCAGTCCATGGGTTCAGCAGTCATGGGGCAATTGGCAGCCACATGTCCTGCCCTTGGCACCGTCATTCCTTGAGATCAATTTAGGGGGAAACTGGTCTCCTGCCAACCGCACTCCTGGGTACTCACTTAGCACGAGCTTGGTTTTTACTGTCCCCAGCAGAGGGACGTGCACCTTTTCCAGAATCCAGGGCCATCGTGCCAGACGCATTGGGGCAGAGTCTTGTACAAACTCCTGGGTGGCTGTATGCCGCTCAATCAGGCTAACCACCTGGTCCAAGTTACCCGGGTCCCCTTGCGCCACCCAACACTATATAGCGGCTGGCACCATCTGGGCTGGAGAAAAGATCTCAGGCTGGAGCCACTTTTTTACTAGCTGCAGCAAGTCATATCCTTGAGATGTGGCTGGTCGGGTCTCCACAAAGGTCCGTTGGGCTCTCACATAGGTATTAACCCCCAGTTGGGCAAGGATCTCACCTTTTCGCTTCCCGTAGTCCTGGGCATCCTCTTGACTGAGGTCAAAGTAGGCCTTCTGCACGTTGCCCATCAGGAACAGAGCCACCACTTCAGCCCACTGGTCGGAGGGTAGGTTTTCCCACTCCACTGTGTGTGCGCTCATAGATGGTTAGGAAAGCTTCCACATCATCCTCCCGACTCAGCTCCCTCAATGCTGAGCGGACCCTGTTCCGGGCCTCTCGACGTTCTGGGGTAAGTGCTGGTGGCGTGTCTCGCAGTGCCACAATCTGCTGCAGCAGTTCATTAGTTTTCTGCTGCTGTTGGTATAATACCTGCTGCTGCTCCTGTTGTTGTCGCTAAGTTACAACTGCTTCAGTAGTTCCTGCATGTTGTCAGCAGGACTGAACTGTATCTTTGCAGGCTTGATTATGGACATGCAGTCTTTGGGGTATGCCTTAGTTCACAGTGCCCACATTCTCCACCATATTGTAATGCAGTGGTGTTCACTTTATGCGGTAATGAGGCCTTGACCCAAGGAAAGTTCAACTTAAACTGCTTTATATACACAACTTAAATGCAAAAAATGTTATTCGGATTGCAGCCGGGTGATCCACAGTCTGTGTAAAACCTGGTGTGTTGGGAGATGGCCGCGCTTTTTCACTCTGTGGTGTGCCAGATATTTCTTCCACACAGGCCTGTGCTGTGACTTCACACAGACCTGCTCTGCAGCTTGCAAACAAACCACTGACACACCTAAACCTTTGCTGAGAGTTTTTAAATGGAATTTGTGGCCATGAGCCACATGCAAAACATGGGCTAGAGGGAGTGGACCGTCCCACTGTCCTGCACTCACAGGCTTGTGATTCCCCTCACTAACTCATAAATATGATAATAAATCTAAAATATAAAGCTGTGTGTGTGTCCAGGATCGGCATCTACACTGTCGCAACTATGCCACAAAATTTTGCACAGTCACACGTCTGAACCCCGAGAGCGTCAAGGCTATGTTGTGAGGTGAAATTGTAACCCTGCGCGTTCCAGTTCACCAAACAATTTTGCCCCTATCTACATAATGGGGAAAAAGTGACAGTTACCAGTTGACAGTTGTGAATGAGAGGGGCTTAATGACAGCGCCAAAGGCTAACAGCATATAGTCACTAAGGTGGGGCCCCAACATGGGATATTCACCACGAACGGGGACATGTATACACACCACACGCAAAGAGTAACGGCAAGTGTATAGTTGCTAAGGTGCAGCCCCAACATTGGATACTCACCACGCACCCGAACACACACACCACAGAGACACACAACACACACACACACACCCTACAGCGACACATGCACTGACCCCACAGGGACACACACACCACAAAGAGACACACACAACACAAGACACACACACCCCCTCAAGGGACACACACACACACATACCCTATAGGGACACACTACACACCGTATAGGGACACATGCACTCACCCCACACAGACTGACACAGATGTGCACAAATCGCCTCACACAACTCACCTCATACGTGTGCCATCTTTAATTTCCAAAAATAAACATCTGATTAAAAACAGCCAATGTGCAACACATGTGCCATAAAGGGAATTAAGGCAGATGTCAGTCACATGAGCTGTCTATTATGTGTATGTGTGAGGGTTTACTGTTGGCTGGAGATTTATCAGGCTGTCTGTAGCAACCAATCACAGCTCAGCTTCTATTTTCCTACAGGTCATTAATTAGAATTTGAATATGTCATTATTGTTATAGCTAACATCAGTTATTTATTATTCTGGGCGTAGCTGGGTAGTACAGCTAGTGTATATTATATATATATATATATATATATATATACATACACACACACACACACACCAGAGAGCACAGCTTCTCCTGTCCTGTATACTGGGTGTAATCATTAGTATCTGAATTACTGCTGGTGAGCTGGTCATTCTGTTTGTACTCTATGGGTGTGATCATCAGTATCTGTATTATTCTGTATATATACACTGTTCAGTACCACCTCTCCTGTCCTGTATACTGGGTGTAACCCTCAGAGAAAACAGGGGGAGCCAGCACAGCCAAAAATTGCTTAAAAAATAAATGTGTAAGTACACCTGTCGCTACCATACTGCATACAAATGAAGACATTTCGCAAAAGATTACCAAAATAATCTTTCGAGCCACTCTCCCACGTCAAGGAATGTCTCATTCACCTGAACCTAACCTGCTGTTATCCAGAAAGGCTGGGTCGGTGCGGTGAGGGTTAACTTTGAAAAGCCCTGACATTTGTGGTGGAAGCTGCAGGTGGGGGCCTAGGTTGCCTTATATCACTTGCACTGATCTGGCACCTTGGAAGCAGGTCTGATATGTGAAAGTGAGTGATGTTTTTCTATGGTCCACTTCATATATATTATTATTGAGGTCTTTTGACACAGTGTAAATTAAAAATTGTAGAGTAGGACAACCCTATCTGAGAATGCCTTGACGTTTGGCGGGGTGGCTCAAAAGATTATTTTATCTTTTGCTAAATGTCTCAACTAAATTTTTTGCAGTTTGGAAACTGTGTTTTTGCACAATTTTTATATTTTCTGGCAGTGCTAGCGTTTTCTGTTTTTTCCTGGGTGTAATCCTCAGTATCTGTATTATTCTGTATATATACACTGCACAGTACCACTTCTCCAGTCCTGTATACTGGGTGTAATCCTCAGAAAAACAAGATGCCAGGACAGCCGGAAATTGCAAAAAATATATATGTGTATCTACACCTGTTTATGCCATACTGCACAAAAACAGAGACATTTAGCAGGAGATTGCAGCATTGAATCTCCTGAGCTACTCCTCCAAACGTCAAGGAATGTCTCAATTGGAGTAGTCCTAACTCTACGTATTTTTATAATTCTGATGTGTCCAGTAGACAGTATAATACATTGTAAAGAGGACCATTTAAAGCAAACACTCACCCATACATTCAGACATTGCTTCCCATGCTGCCAGGAGGTCCAGTGGATGAAAAGCAACTGAGGCCCAGACAACTGCAGCTTGCACCACAGGTGTCTGGGCTATTTCACAGTTTAACCCCCACCAGACGATCCCAACCTTATGGGTAAAGCATGTCAAGTCTGGGTGAATGAAGCTGATATGTTTTTCCCTGGTTTGGTTTAAGTGGCTAACCACCACTCGCCGTGCACGCTAGAAATTGTCTGTTGCCATCTGCATTTGACTACATTATTTTTGGTAGCTGTTCACATGCAGCTGCCTCCTCCAGCCTTGAGGTTTTTTTTTTTATATCAGCTTCATTCACCCAGACTTGACATGCTTTACCCATTAGGTTGGGATGGTCTGGTGGGGGTTAAACTGTGAAATAGCCCAGACACCTGTGGTGCAAGCTGCAGGTGTCTGAGCCTCAGTTGCTCTTCATCCACTGGACCTCCTGGCAGCATAGGAAGCTATGTCTGACATGTATGGGTGAGTGTTTTGCTTTAAATGGTCCTCTTTACAATGTATTATGCTGTCTACAGGACACATCAGAATTAAAAATACGTAGAGTTAGGACTACTCCAATTGAGACATTCCTTGACGCTTGAGGAGTAGCTCAGGAGATTCAATACTGCAATTCCTGCTAAATGTCTCTATTTTTGTGCAGTATGGCATAAACAGGTGTAGATACACATATATTTTTTTACAATTTCTGGCAGTGCTGGCACCTTGTTTTTCTCTGGGTGTAATCCTCAGTATCTGTATTATTCTGTTATTATATATAGACACACTGCACAGTGCCACCTCTCCTGTCCTGTATACTGGGTGTCCCTCAGTATTTGTATATATACACTGCACAGAACCACTTATATCCTGCATACTAGGCAAGTTTATCTTAATCATTAACATTTAATATGTTCTCCGTTTTTGAAATAACAATCATAGGTCCGTGGTGCTGGGCCCTCTCCTCGATCACATGTCCGATCACATGCTGTACATCATGCATGCCATTTTCATTTAGGGCATTCAGAAAGGCAACTGCTCTCAGCGCATGCGCACTGTTTAGATCGTGCATGCGCTTCAGCCTGTACATGTCATAGGAACCAAGAAAATGAAAAATGTGTATGATGAATTATACATTATTGAGCAAGATGAAAAGGGGGCTGAGCAGCAGGTGACCTGCAGCGATAATTGTGGTTTTGGGTGAATATATCATAACGGTAAATAATTTGTAAGACAATTTAAATTGATGTAAATAAACTTATTCCCAGACAAACCTTTTAATATATAAAGAGATGCTGCTGTGACTCAACCTTAAGTCATGGGCACACTGAGGGAGATGCATGCGAGATACTTGTGTTCCCATCTTGTCTTAGATTGTAAGCTCCTTTGAGCAGGGTCACCTTCATTTTTTGCCTTTTATTGTATTTCCTAAGTTGATTCTATGTTTATTGTATGTAACTACTGTTCTGCATTACCTCTCTGTACCGTATATTTTTCTTATATGTACAGTTGTACTGTAAAGCGCTGCAGAATATATTGGCGCTATACAAATAAAGATTTTTTATTATTATTATTACTTGCACAAGTCCCCTATGCCTCACTCGGCACAGCCGCTGTCTCCGTATGTTTCTATGCAGCTGACGCTCTCCTGTCGAGAGAGTTGGCGGCTGTGCCAGGTGAGGCATAAGAGACTTGTGCGAGTATCTTGAATGCATCTCGCACAGTGCGTCTCCAGCCTTGCCTTAGGTACAAGTCTGCTTGCCATTGTATTGTTATTCAGAAGGCGGCCCTTATATAAAGTGATCCAATTTAGCAATCCAGCAGTATGTCCAGATAACACTACACCCCCCCCCCACCACCACAAAAACAAAAACAGCACCACGTTTATCCTTGGGCTTTATAGTTGTGAGATTATTGACAGAACCTGGTCCATCCGTCACATTTGTGATCATTTTACTACAGTCCGGAAAACGCCTCAAACCTCCTGCATCCCAAGTTCCCTACATAGCCAGCCTGGCACATCGCCATCCTTGAGGCATGATGCACATGTGATGTTGTCCAGGTCTTTAATCTAAAGAAGAATTCCCATCGAGGGCCACAGATTGTGGTTATCGCTGATGGACCTGGGCCTGTGAATCCATTTGCACCATCTCTGCCAATTGCAGTTTCTCTCTGGTCTTATTGTGGATAGTCAATGAGGAATATATATGAAGATTAAAGACTCAGCACACGATTTCCACATTTCATATCCTGTATTTACATTATTTTCAAAAATGATTTCACATTTCACTGCTTTAATAGAAAAAAATAAAATAAAAGCCCCACTCACAAAAAGGTATACATAGGAAGAGACAGCACTGTACAGAGACGTTACACTGCACCAACTGCACTGCTTCTTCTCACCGGAAACATTTCTTACTGCTAATGACTCAATTTGGCTTTAAAGTACATGGTGGATGGCAATGACTGGAGACACCACTTGGTCTAAAATACGTGGACACCTCAACATCTCAAGTTGTATTAACATTGTCTGACAAGGTCATGGGCATCAAGGAGTTGACAACTTCAGGGTTAATAGCAGATTTTAGAAAATGCATGGGGTTTTATTTTACTGCAGCCAAAATGATGATATCAAACACTAAAGCAGGGTGAAGAGGCTTTGATCAGTTGTTGTGGACAGCGCTCTCGATTACTCCCATGTCTACAAACCTTGCTTTATGTATAGGGCTGGAACAGGTATCCTCCAGAGCAGGGGCAACATGTAATATGTGATGGGTTATATAAAGTGATATCACCTGGAGCCATTATAGGTTCATTTGAGCATCACTGGCCATTCCGAAAGCAGATGGAGGGTCTCAGGTTAGTGCATCTTACAGCTCATATGGTAGTCTGTAAACACTATGGTCACTTTGAACAAGGACCCTAGAAGTCACATAAATGACCCCACCATTATGAAATTTGTCCCTGCACCAGAGGATCACTAAGATTTCCTTTCTTGGATCACGGATTACTTTTTAGTTCTATAGAAAACAAATTAATCAACCTCCAGCTGATAGTTTCATGTGAGATCAGTGTCCAGGAGCCGTTTAGAATAATGGATCTGAGGACTGACCACTTTTACATTATCCATACAAAACATTGCCTGGATTGTCACTATTAGACAAGAAGCAACTGAGGCGATATACCATGAAGAAAGACATTGGATAACCCATTACAGATTGCTGCCTATGAATGGATGCACCCGTTCACTATGAGTTTAGCCCAGATTGGCTAATTATAAGTGGTATCCACTTACAACACTAGAGGTTGCTAGTATTATATACCATCCCAACTGCTGGCTATAAAGTTAAAAGAAAATGATTAGATGAGTTATGATAGTCATGTATGTACAGCTTTGCACAAACTGATCAGGGGGCATTTAAACATCCTGCCCTGGGCCTCCCCACTCAGGCAGCTAATCCACCAGCAATGCAAAAAGAGGTCAAATAAAACACTCCCCCATAGCAAACTGGTACTTAGGAAGTGGAGCATGGCTTATTTTATATGGCGCCGTGATTAAGGTTTCACTTTAAATGTAGTGGGCAAAGTCTCTACCTGTTGTGGTTAAAAATCCCCTTTTTTTCCCATAGGCTTGGGTTAAATGGATTAGAAAGAATATGGATGATGTCTGGAGGAAGAGAGAGATGCTTTCTGGTGGGGAAAAAGGAGTAATACCTGAAGTGAGTAAACATTCAAAAGAGGGAGGCAATGACTAATGGTGGAGGAGAACACAGGAAAAAATATTACCTGAAGTGGGAAATGATACTTGATGGGAAGAATGGAGAGAAACCTTTGAGGGTGGACAGGGAGAGAATACTTGAGAAGGGCAAAAGGACACTGAGAAGGAGGAGCAGATCATACCTCGAGTAATGGAGAGCGCCCAATATGAAATAATAAAATGGATGCTTTGTGCTCAGAACGCCCTAGAGGTCTCAACATTTCATGCTTAAAATAGGTTTCACTGAGGCCCCTTGAAAGATAGGAATTATCAAAATTATCAATCCCACCCCCAAAATATATTGTGCACTGCTGCTGTAAAGCACACAGGTTCTCCTTAACTACAAGATGGCCAAATGATAAGGTAACAAAGAGAAACCTTATCGAGGAAGAAGAATGAACCATGGAAATGACGGAAGACAAAATTAGAGCAAGGAAACGTACACCAATTTCAATAAAGCATTTCACCTGCAAGCAGAATTAAAAGGTAAAAATCGACAGCAGTGCAATATGGAGAGAAACAGTTCATATGCGAAACATTGCATTGTAGATTATCCAAAATTCTGTAGAAGCGTACGACATTTGACCACCAACGCAGGCTGTGATCTAAGCGAGATTTGCTGACTTCAATGTATATGGGTATGAGGAACAGAATGATTAAAATGGGCACATTATCGGTAAAAAGGAAAATAAATGAAGAATAGATTTATAGAACAAGACTTTAAAGAAATTAGATATTTGTAGTCGATGGATCAATTCATGATTAATGTTTCAGTCTGCACGTCAAGAATATGTCATCAATGCTTGGAGTCTGATCCTTCATCATCAGTAGAACCAAATAGCAGTGGTAAGAAGGTAGTATGCAGCTTAGGCCAAGGCCGCATGAAGGCCAGACACTAATGGGAGACCATGTGGCATTGAGAACAAGACAAGCAGTTGATAGGAGATGGCCTGGCCTAGTGCATTCTTAGCCTCATTGCTACTTTGTACTAGCAATCAGTGGTGAGCACAGCAGTCAACCACCACCGACTCTACATCGATGACATACCCCAACGATGTGCTGCCAATAACCGCTCCGAGACACCACGAAGCATAGAACTATTAAAAAAAAGCCAACAATTCACACTGTAGTTTTACTACAGAACAAAGTTTTTGTGTTAGAACATCTTTTGAAATTGGTGAATTGTACAAGTCATAGTCCCCATAGCTTTGCTTTAATATATAAAAAAAAAAATACATTATACCTTAATCTACTAGGAGTTTCCTGGAAAAAGAAACGCTGGTATATACCAAAGCCAAATTGAACTATGATTTAGAAGGATCTTCTCTTTCAAAGGGGTTGTAAGGAAAATATGGAGTCCTTCTTGAATCATAACATACACTGCAGGTCAGGACACACATCAAAACCGGACAACCTTTATCATTTTCTTTGCTTTAGAAATTCTGACATAGAAATATGATTTATATCCAAGGAAGCTGCTATAAACTGTTCAGCCGTAGGAACCATCTTTAAATAGGATCATGGAAGGAAGAACAAGGTTGGTGCTAGTGAGTCTCCGACACTAAAACGGCAAGTGTCCTGGTCCCGGGATGTATGTATCCAAGGATATACTACGCTGTCTCATTTGATGTCCAACCATCATGCTTTGTTGTCCATGCAAATGCCCACCAAGAGCACCCTGTGGTGACAAGATGCTGGAACTTTGGGGGTACATCTCTCCTGACACACTGCGCTGCTTCATTAACATGAAGTTCTGTTGAGCTGTCTGAGAAGGAGGTGCCATTCCTGTCCTACCCATAGGGTGCAAAGGTGGCATTCCCAGGGCTCTCTGTGGGCCTGGAAGACTTGGGCCTGAACGACCCGAATGTTGCTCGACCATCATATTCTGCAGGCCAAGGAGGTGCATATTAGCAGGGTGTGGTTTTGGGGGTTGCGTACTTCCCTTGGGAAAGTACTGTAGAGTGCTACTTGGCTTTTCAGACGGCATGATACGGGACAAGTCAAATTCTGGAATACCACTCGCTGATGGCCGGATTACTTCTCCTAGCTCTGGGTCCGTAAGCACAGCAGTAAGACCAGGGCCGTAAGGTTCAGATAACCTAGGTGGCAGACGGGTTTGATTAGGTGTTTCTTCTGGATAGTTCTGATGCATGATGTGATTAACACCTCCTTGTTGTAAAGGTGGATTATGTGGAGGCCCAGGCTGCAGACGTGGTGGGAAGACCAATGGGTTGGAGGACATCATTTGTGGACCAGGACAGCAAGAGTCCTGGGTCACACCGGGAATCATCAAAGGTGTCTGTATAGAATTAATTGATGGGTGCATGGGTGGACCAGGTGAACTTAGCATTGAAGTAGGAGGTTCATGGGAGAGTGAGGGCTGTCCTTGGAGACCAATGTTACCAATTGGACTGTGTGCAGAACTTAAATTTAAATGCAGAGAAATCGGAGGATTCATCCCAGGACCTGAAACAAATAAAATCACCATGAAATATAGATTTAGAAATCACCCTTACATTACCTTATTAATTACCCTTACCCTTCATTAAATGCACACATTGTCAGCAATGTAGACAGAACAAACCAATCTATATCCTCATCCAGATGTATATCCCAACCAAAGGGTCAGAAGGGACAAGCACCTCTTTTCTACATTAACGCTAGAATAAATTTCAGATTTAACTACCGTAATCCCTTTTCTTCCACATCCCCTTAAAAATAAATGGGTTGTCCATTACTTAGGATAGGTCACTAACATTAGGATAGGTCATCAACATTAGGATAGGTCATCAACATAAGATTGGTGGGGGTGCGATACTTTGGCAGTTTGTAGCACTTGCTTGTTTGTTTTTGCAGTTTCCTCCAAAAGAAAGGCCAGAGGAGGAAACTGCAATAAAAATGGCAGCCTGTTACTGCATTCTGTACCCTGCAGGGCATTTTAGTGCGATCTGGAGCAGGAACCTTTCTTGATGTTATCACCCATCTTACTAATCACAAAGGAATGTTCTCATATTGGCATATTCAGAAAGAGGTGAGAAAATGTGTGGTATATCGAGTGAACCAGAAAGATTTGATTTCTGGTGACTTTGTGACGGCATTGTTCATGTAGGAACTCATAAGTGATACTTTTTATGATGAGTTGAATGCCTCCAACTCTTCACTGGCTTACATCACAGCAAATCTGCCTTTTGTGAATTCACACAGCCACAAACACTGGCAAAAATGGCATGAAAATGCCCATGAGCATAAATGCTACGTGCCTGTTTCACAACGGGTCAGGAAAATATATGGGCATATAGGTGCAGGTTTATTTGTAGGCTTTAACTTTAGGTGGTTATGACCATAAACCACTGGATGAGATTCTGCAATATTTGGGAGTTCATAATATTTAGAATTCAGCTTTCATTACCAAATGTCAGAAGTGTGAAGACTGACTGTTTTCAGAGAAAGAGCTGGCAGTGAAAGTCTCACCTTGCTGGCTACCAGGTGGAAGGAGGACTCGATCTGGCAGTAGATCATCATCGGATGTAGCAATGGTTTTAATAGCATTGTGATACAATGGAGTGGTGCTGGGCATGGCATACTTAGACATCTGAGACATCATCAAGGATAAAGGATTCGGGGTCGGTGTACCATCTAAAAAAAATAATTAGATTATGGACTATACAATTTATTATGAGGTCCTAAAGACACAGTATACGTCTCTATAGGTATGCACTGACATCATTCATAAAGCTTATAGGCTTGTCTAGGACTGTCATACTGAGGACCTTTTCTTAGGATAAGTCATCAATTTCAGCGACACCCGGCACTCCTACCCATCAGCTGCTTCTAGGTCCTGTGACCACCAGATGTACGTAGACTACAGAGCCGGAACCAAGTAAAAAGACTGCTCTTAGTATTTTTGAAAGTGTGTTTTTAACTTGGCAGGAGTGCGCCATTTGCTGAAATTGTAAAGCGCTGTGGAATATGTTGGAGCTATACAAAGATTATTATTATTAGATTATAATTTTAAATTTCTGCAAATATATAAAGCTGAGTGTGTGTGTGTGTGTGTGTGTGTGTGTGTGTGTGTGTGTGTGTGTGTGTGTGTGTGTGTGTGTGTCCGGGATTGGCATCTACACTGTCACAACTACAGCCACAAAATTTTGCACAGTCACACGTCTGGCGAAATTTTAACCCTGCGCGTTCCAGTTCACTAAACAATTTTGCCCCTATCTACATAATAGGGAAAAAAAGTGACAGTTACCAGTTGACAGTTGTGAATGAGAGGGGCTGATGGTGCCGTCACACACATCAATTTGAAGAACGATATTGTTAGCGATCACAAGCACGCGCGATCGCTAACAATATCGTTCAGATCGCTGGTGAGCTGTCACACAGGCAGATCAATGGACCAGAGACATCGTGGAAACGATTTAAATATCGTTTCCATGATGTCTTGCTCCCGCTGCCAGGCTGCGGTAAGCGGGAGCAGGCTGGTCTCCAACGTAACGTAAACTGCGGGTAACTAGGCAGCGCACGCTGCCTAGATACCTGATGTATACCTTGGTTACCAGCCTTCTCTGCTCACCGGCTGGTATCCAAGGTACACATCGGGTAACTAGAGTCCCTAGTTACCCGCTGTGTACCTTGGATACCAGCCGGTGAGCGGAGAAGGCTGGTAACCAAGGTATACGTCGGTTATCTAGGCAGCGCGTGCTGCCTAGTTACCCGCAGTTTACCTTGGATACCAGCTTCCAGCGCTTGTGAGAGGCGCTGGGAGCTGGCTTATCGGTTGTCTCCCGGTGTCACATGCAGCGATGCTGTGTGTCCACCGGGTGACCAACGATTGATTTGAGGACAGGACCAGCCGACTGATAGTTCATAGTTTGTAGTTTCACACGCAACGATGTTGTTTCGACATCTTTCAAGCGTCACGGGACACGTGACTTTTGAACGATATCAGCAACTATAACATTACGTGTGACGTGGCCTTTAATGACAGCGCCAAAAATACTAACAGCATATAGTCGCTAAGGTGCAGCCCCAACATTGGATACTCACCACGCACCCGAACACACACACCACAAAGAGACATATACAACACAGAGACACACACACCCCCTACGGGGACACACACACACCCTATAGGGACACATGCACTCACCCCACAGGGGGACACACACACACACACCCAGACAGACACAGATGTGCACAAATTGCCTCACACAGCTCGCCTCATACATGTGCTATCTTTAATTTCCAAAAATAAACATCTGATTAAAAACAGCCAATGTGCAACACATGTGCCATATAGGGCATTAAGGCAGATGTCAGTCACATGAGCTGTCTATTATGTGTATGTGTGAGGTAACATATACTGCCCGGCCAGGGGGAGGGTTTACTGTTGGCTGGAGATTTATTAGGCTGCCTATAGCAATCAATCACAGCTTCTATTTTCCTACAGGTCATTAATATGACATATTCAAATTCTATTTTGTTATAGCTAACATCAGTCATTTATTAACCCGGGCGTAGCCGGGTACTACAGATACTGCATAGATAAACTCCACTGTGCCCCCAATATATGGCTGCTCCCCTCATCAATACAGTGCAGCACCATCAATACAATACGCCCCTTGTGCCATTGAAAAACTGCTATGCCACTGGTACATTGCTGCACCTATCCTGTGAATGGGTAAAAAATGTCCTTAGTGGCGTATATTTCATTACTTTTAACTAACACTGAGACTAGGAACAAAAAATAAATAAAGAAAAGCAGCCCAAATACACAAACCACACATAAAATATCCCATCCCCATCACATACACTGAAGAAGAACAGCATGCAATGCAGTAAAATGTAAAACACTTGCTCTGGTCTCTTCGTTAAAGGGGGTTTGCACTATAAAATCATATCAGCTAATTGTATGATTGCTGGCAGTCTGACCAGTGGTCCAAAAGTCCCTCTATAAAATGGAGCAATAGTGAGCATGTGCGACCACCGTCTATAGGACTCATGCACATGCTCACTACAGATTCATTCACACAGGAAACTTTGAGCCCCAGTTCTCTGGATCAATTAGAGTCTCAGCAACAAGACGTCCAAATTCTTCAAATACATAAGCTGCAGTAAATAAAAGACAATGCATGGGAAATAGTACAAGGATCTAAATCACACAGAAATCGGAGGGCACATTATCACTATTTAGTGTGCACAATAAGAAGGTTTCATTGTAGGTCCAGTAACATATAAAGCCCCACAAAAATGAGGCCCAGTTCATTTATACATTTTTCTACAATTACCTGCATTGTGCATCCAAATCCCTAAAGAATACTTGTGGGTTTACACACACCAATTTCTGTGTCCAATATCTGAACAGATCTCTGGTTGCAGTGAAATCATGGACACATTGCTCCATTTTGTGGCTGTGTACAACATGGAGCAATGTATCCATGATTTCACTGCAACCAGAGATCTGTTCAGATATTGGACACAGAAATTGGTGTGTGTAAACCCACCATCAGATTCAGACAGAACCAGGGCCAAGCTTAGATTACACCTGTGTCCACTTAAAAAGACAAACACTGTTGGATGGGAAACCAAGCAGAACCCAAAGTGACTCCACCTGCCCCATTATACTGAATACTGTGATGAGGGCCATCCTTAGCGCAGAGCTCATGGTGGGGTTACACGTAGCGATATCGTCCCGATATTGCATACAACGCCGCGGGAGCGCGCATTTTGGGAGCACTTTTCCCGATATCGCATCGCCGGTTTACACGCTGCAATATCGGGAAACAACGTCCCTCCGATGTGTACGCCCACCAACCCAGTAACGACCATTTAACATGGGAGTTAATGGGTGAGGTGCGAGTACGCATCGGAGTTGGGCTGTCACACGCAGCGATGCTGGCACAATGGCCTTGCGATATCGGCGAGTTGAATAGCTCTGCTATTCAACTCCGATATCGTTTTGGAATCATTCCAGCATCGCGTTGGATGCTAAAACAGTACAACGCGCACCCGATATCGGCTCCAACTCGCGACCCACGTGACTTTTTGTCGGAGTTGGGTCGGAGTTGGACGCCGATATCGCAGCGTGTAAACCCACCATCAGTATACATGAGACCCTGCCTATAATGCCAGAGAGTCTATCTCAGGTGGCTGCTGCAGGAGCTTGAAGTTATATATTGCAGACACTGCACTGTCGGCCTTGACACCTTTTTGCAGGTACTTTCATATGCAACCATTTATTTTACCACATAGTGTACAAGGAAATTGTAAAAAAATTCTAAAGTGCAGTGAAATTGCAAAAAAAGTGCAATTACACGTTTGTTTTTTGAGTATTTTAGTCGCCATGGTCACTATATGGTAAAATCGACGTGATGGGGTGATGTCTTGGGTCGGTACGAGTTCATAGACACCCAACATGTATACCTTTACTGGTATCTAGGTGGTGAAAAAAATAATTCAGAAGTTTGAAAAATAAAAAGGACTTTTTGCGCCATGTTCTGCGACCCGTAGCGCCCTCACTTTTTGGGATCTGGGGCTGTGTGATGGCTTATTTTTTGCGTCTTGAGCTGACGTTTCTAATAATACCATTTTTGGGTGGATCCGCTGTTTTGACCGCCCATTATTGCATTTTATAACAATATTGCAGCGACCAAAAAAAAACAATTTTGGCGTTTGGATTTTTTTTTCCGTTATGGAGTTTACGGCTCTCATTAACGGATTTAATATGTTGATAGATCGGGCAGTTCTGAACGCGGCGATACCAAACGTGTATTTTTTAAAATTTTTTAACACTTTTATTGTGATTGGGGGGAACAAGGGGGTGATTTGAATTTTTTTTTTTTTTTTTACAGGTTTTTAAAAACTTTATTAATCAATTCATTTTTACTTTTACACTGCCTCTTAGGGTAAGTGCACATCAGTCGGTTCTGCATCTTTGCAGACCGACCGGGAACCGGTGGAGACTGGCAGAAACTGAGTTTTCTGCACTCGCCAGTGTCCCTGGTTTTGTTAGCGATTTGCTAACGTTTTGCGATCGGGTTCCTAGCGGTCGTACAGCGTGCTCTTGGCGATTTTCCCGGCGTGTTCCTTAGCGATTTCCAGACTGGTCTTTGCTGCACTTGTTCAGCTGGACCCGCTGGAAAAACGCTAAAAAGAAGTCGCTTGCTCTATCTTTGAGAACCGGTGGAAAACCGGTGAATAAACTGAAATCGTCAAGAAGAAAAACGTTGTAATGTACACAGCGTTTTCAAAACTCCATTGACTAGCATGTTAATCCTACCGGTGGATAGGATTAACATAAATTAACATAAAACTCAGCGGGAACCGCCGACGGAAAACCTGCAAAACCAGCCCACAAACCGACTGATGTGCACTTACCCTTAGGCTGGTTTCACACTGCAGTTTTTTTCACTGATCAGTGTCCATCCAGTTTGGGTGCCAAAACCAGGAGAGGAACTTGCAGAGAAAAACTACAATTGAAAGATTGACACCTGTAAAGTTCATAAAAGTGACTATTACCTGCACCCACTGCGGCTTTTCAGATTTTGAGAAGCCGCAAAAGGCGTTGCCTGGTGCTTCTCCCCGCCGCCTGCAGCCTAATTATTCACACCCCGAGGGTGTGCTAATCAGCAGAGAGCCGCCGCGTGCGTCACATTACATGGTCGGTATAGCCGCTATGACACTCAACGCGTCATATCCAGCTATACTGACCTCAGTACATCCAGACCTCTCGACGCACATTGTGCATGCACGAAGTGTGTTCACGGCAGCTTATCTGTGATGAGCTGCCATGAACACACCTCGCGCATGCGTAATGCGCGTCGTGAGGTCTAGGTGTACTGAGGTCAGTATAGCCGGATATGACGCGTTTAGCGTCATAGTGGCTATATCGCCCATGTAATGTGACGCACGCGGCGGCTCTCTGCTGATTAGCACGCCCATCGGGGTGTGAATAATTAGGCTGCAGGCAGTGGGGAGAAGCACCAGGCAACGCCTTTTGCAGCTTCTCAAAATCTGAGAAGCCGCAGTGGGTGCAGGTAATAGTCACTTTTATGAACTTTACAAATACACTTTTTTAGCACAAAGGGATGGCTAGAATTGTCTAAGAATGGTGCAGGGACAGGTCTTAAGAGACAGGGGGCTAATTTTTAGGGGTCAGGTTCCCTTTAACAGCACCGATCGGATCCTGGATCCGATCGGTGCTGTTAGTACAACGTATCAGCTGATCACATCAGCTGAGATGTTGGATGTTTTATGTGAGCTCCGCGCCGGAGCTCACATCAAACCCCCCCTTACCGGCCCATGACGTTGTACAACGTCATAGGTCAGGAAGGGGTTACAGATGAACCCTTTCAAAATCAGAAACTTAGGCTTCTATTTTGTATCTGTTTTTGGTCCATTTGTAATGGATCCGTTTTTATTAACGCTGACCTATTTATAAACTGGAAGCGTGAACACAATAAGATGATCTCCTCTTTGAAGCAGGACCTTTTAGCAGTCAGGAGAACATATTAATTAGTCAACTGTTTAAGAGATCGTCTTGTTGGGGTCAAACGTCTACAAGCCCTTTGGTGCGGGCACCTTGTGCCCTTCTTCCTGACCTCCCCAGTAGATAGTAAAGCAAACTGAACACACCACGTATGAGGCCAGAGAATGAGGTAGTGCATTGCTTTGAACAGAGAGGAAAAAAAAAAAGTGATGTTACAGGGCAAGCTTTCGAGACTTCTCAGGTCTCTTCATCAGGCATGGTATGACAAAATATTTAAAGAAACACAAATATATCCATGCACAACCAGGGCAGACAGAAGGTATAATAAATGGACATTTAAAATAAACAAAACAAAGCCTGGAGAGGATCCTGCATTAGCCAGGCTTAGTGATGTCAAAGTTTTTATGACCCTAATTTATATGTAAACCTGGTATCTTCAGTGTCTCTGAAAAACATTCTACAGATGTTCAATATTAAATAGTGATAATGTGCCCTCCGATTTCTGTGTGATTTAGATCCTTTTACTATTTCCCATACATTTTCTTTTATTTACTGCAGCTTATGTATTTGAAGCAGTTGTTCTATCACCTAACAGGACAGATGATAAATGTATACTTCTTGGAAATCTGGTTGCTGAGACCCTAATTGATCCAGAGAACTGGGGCTCAAAGTTTCCTGTGTGAATGAATCTGTAGTGAGCATGTGCATGAGTCCTATAGACGGTGGTCGCACATGCTCACTATTGCTCCATTTATAGAGGGACTTTAGGACCACTGGTCAGACTGCCAGCGATCATACAATTAGCTGATATGTTTTTATAGTGCAACCCCGTTTAAGAGACAAGAGCAAATGTTTTAAATTTTACCTGCATTGCATGCTGTTCTTCAGTGTATGTGATGGAGATGGGATATTTTATGTGAGGTTTGTCTGGGAGGGGGCTGCTTTATTTTTTTTGTTCCTAGTCCAGCTATGACAGAGCCATACTAGTTTGTAATGGAACTGGATGTCAGTGTTTGTTAAAAGTAATGAAATTCATGCCACTAATGACATTTTTCACCCATTCACAGGATAGGCGCAGCAATGTACTAGTGGCATAGCAGTTTTACAATGGCACAAGGGGCAGCATTGTATTGATGGTGCAGCAGTGTATTGATACAGGGCACAGCTTTGTGTTGGTGATGAGGGGCACAGCGATGTATTGGCGGCACAGTGGAGTACATCTATGCATTATAAATTTAAGTTTCTGCAACTAATAATAATCTTTATATAGCTCCATATATTCCACAGCGCCTTACAATTTCAGCAAATGGCGCATTCCTGCCAAGTTAAAAACACCCTTTCAAAAATACTAAGAGCAGTCTTTTTAAGAGATCGGCTTGTCAGGGTTAATAGTGCAGCAAACTGAACACACCTCATAGGCGGGCAGAGAATGAGGTGGAGCATTGCTCTGCACAGAGGAAAATAAAATAAGTGATGTTACAGGGCAAGCTTTCGAGACTTCTCAGGTCTCTTCATCAGGCATGGTATGACAAAATATTCATAGAAACACGTATATCCATGCACAACCAGGGCAGACTCAAGGTATAATAAATGGAAACTTAAAGTAAGCAAAACAAAGCCTGGAGAGGATCCTTCATTAGCCAGGCTTAGTGATGTCAAAGTTTTTAGGACCCTAATTTATATGTAAACCTGGAATCTTCATGTTTCTGAAAAAAAACATTCTACAGATGTTATAATGAACCAATGGGTCTGTGAATCCAAGCTCATTAGAACGTTTGATTGTATCTAGAAAGGGCTAAACTGAAGACACCAGGTTTACATAAAAACTTTAACATCACTAAGCCTGGCTAATGAAGAATCCTCTCCAGGCTTTGTTTTGTTAATTTATTTTAAATGTCCATTTAAAAGGTTGTGTTCAGATGCAGCATACTTGGCTGCGTAATGTGCAGCCGTGCTTTTTTGCACGCGTTTATGCTCAAAAAAGCTCAACTGCATGTAGACACCGTGCTTTTCCCGAGGTATTTGAACATGTAGCTTATGGGAAAAGCGCACCGAAAAAAGCGCAAAGAATTGCCATGACAATTCTTTTTGCGCGCTTTTGCAGTGAAAGTGCGCATACAAAAACGCTGCTAAATGCGGCATCCGCACGCCTTTCAGCAAAAGCCATAGCTTTTGCTGGAAGGCGCATCCAGCTTTGCTTAGCACTGCTCTTACGCGAGTTCTCAAAAGTGCCGCGTAAAAGCAGGAATATGCAGCAATTACAATGCGTCTGGACGTAGCCTTATACCTTGCATCTGCCCTGGTTGTGCATGTATATATGTGTGTTTCTTTGAATATTTTGTCATACCATGCCTGACGAGACCTGAGAAGTCTTGAAAGCTCGCCTTGTAACATCACTTATTTTATTTTTGTTGGCCATTAAAAGGTATCACAGCTACAAGATTATCATCTTGTTTCTCTCACAGAGCAATCAACATTTTTTCAACTGGCTAAAGAGAAGAGTGCTCCATCGGGGTGGGAGAAGTCTCATGCATAGATGTTAATGATGCTTACGAGTGATATTGTGACCTCTGGCGGTAACACCATGGCTCCTTATGCTGTTTAGTGAATACGAGCTAAGCTGTAGTACCCAAACTATAATAGTATATGGCGTTGTGGTGTTCCAGCTTCATACACAGTGTACTTCCTGGCAGCGGCTGATCATTGTGGAGTGCCGAGTGTCAGACCCCCACCAACCTGACACTGATGGCCTATCCTTTTGATAGATCATCAGTATTTTATTCCTGGATATTGTCTTTAAACTAAAAAAAGAAATTGAAAAAAGTATTGAAAACTAAATATAGGGCATTTTTTAGTGAAGAGTAAAGTGATGGTCATTTGACAGTTTGTCAACTACTAATAATTTCCATGCGTATCATAAAAATAGAGTATTTAGAAATGCATCCATGTCACAAAATCTTACACAAAGTGACATGCTGTGCAAAAAAAGCAAGTAAACATCTAAAACACACAAAGTGTAGTAATGAAAAACTTAAGTGTATACTTCATACCCTGTCCAGCAGAATTCATGCCTATTCCCTGCTTTCCTGGTTGAACACCTGGACTAGGAATAGCAGTTTTAGGAGATGGTGCCCACCCTGGAGAGGACAAATTCATAGGAGATTTAAGTCTGCTAGGGAGCTCCTGGGTGAGCGTCCACTAAAGGAAGAGCCCAAATATTGAGATTTATTAGAAACTGGGGGATTGGAGGGAGGGAGCCCATCCATCTGCCCTCCTGCAAATAGGGAAGCTTTTAGAAGGGCTGCAGGAGTAGAGACATGGGGTGAACTGACTTGTCCAAGTGTAGGAGATTTAAGATGCCTAATAATAGGCGATTCATTCTGATTTATGATGACTGTAAGTTCTGGTGGTCTGCGGCTTCTGTTTGTCGTCATGTGCACTGGACCAAAACCGGTTGGATTTGAGCCAGTTGTTGAGGACACTGGAAAGTGACTGAGTCGTGATGTGCTCCCCACAGAATGGTCATCTGGTCCACATATTTCCTGCTGCATGCAGTTACATGGGCACTGAGCAGGGGAAAAGCCTGCATGACTTTCAGAGAACTGACCTTGAACTACCATCTTCTGACCACCGCCTGTCATTCCACTGCCATTTTGTACTCGTGCTGTGCGAATCAGCTCATCTGATCCTACTCCTGCTTGGGAACTTATTAGATCATTCCTCATTTTCTGGGACAATAACATCTGTTGATGGGGTGTCATCTGAAGGTTAAGGTTCATATTCATGTTGACACTCATGTTCATATTGAGATTTCCACCTCCTCCTGCTGATTCAAGTTCACGGCCTGGTCCTGGACGCCCCATTGTGGGGCTTACCATGTTTCGAGACCCTCCAAAATCCATGCCGATAGTAGAACCACCACCCAATCCATCTCCTTGAAACATTGAAGGGTCACCTGGACGTTGCTGAATGATGACTCTTTCCATGTCTATGCCTTGTCCACTGGGTACTGTCAACTGTCTCTGTATAACAGGTGAACGCTTCTCCATCAGCTGTTGTCTCAAAAACTCATCACGAGAAGAAGGGTTTAAAAATCTCTCCACTTCTCCTTGACCTCCCCCAGGATATGCCATTCCACTTTGTGGAAAACTACCTTGCCCTCCGCCCATTGGCGCCATATCTTCAGGCCATCTACCCGTTCTTTGCATGACTCCCATGGCGTCCATTGGTACATTTTGCACAAGTCCATATCTACTTGGAAATCTTGGACCCTGGAATGTCATCCCTGTTCCTCTTAGTTGCATGCCTTCCTGTCCCTCAAGTGATCCAGGCAACCGATTACCAACCCACTGTTCACCAGGCTTGTTGTGATAAGGTGGAGGAGGTCCTCTGAGCATCATATCAGGTGCTGGCCTCCCATGTATTGTCATGTGCTCTTCCTTCCTCCTCTTTTCTGCATAATATTCCTCCTGAAGCTTTCTCCATGCAGCCTGCTCAGGTGTAAGACTATCTTGTCCCAACCTCTGCATCATGAGACTCATTTGGTGACCCATGTCTGGTCCTGATGGGGGACCTCCCATTTCTTGATCCATCATTGGACCTCCCAAATTTTGAGTTTGTGCGATCATTGATTGCAAGGGCTCTTCATACTTTTTTATTGGAGTTGGTGTGTTTGAAGGGACATGAGGTTGAGGATGAGAAGGTACAGATCCTTCAACTGGACTTGTATTGTGTCTTAATAATGACTCACTGTCAGCACCACTTCGAAGTAACAGCCTTTCTATGTCTCGCAAGGTCTGAAGAGATCGTTCCCGATGCTCAAGTTGCTCTCTAGAAAGTATTTCTGTGTTCAGCGTCACAGCGGTCTCCGGTGTACTTTCCAAAACTCCAGGGTCATCGACAGGTAATGGAACAGAAGATGCAGGAGGAGGATTGGAGTGGATACTGGCAGGACGGCTACTATTTCCCGCCGTGTTTGGGGTCAATTCTTGTTTTGACTCCTCCACTGCAGCTTCAGTTTGGAGAACATTGGGAGGTGCTTGGATAGGTGTGCTTGCTTGATGACTGGCTGGTGGAGGTGAAGAGGAAGGTGGTAGGGTGGGCACAGAATCCTCTACTACTGTTTCTTGAGTTATTGATTGTTTCTGAAGAGTTTCCTGTATGAATGGAGAAATGTGAAAACACAAAATTAATTATTTGTTTTTGCTAAACAAAACAGACTGCAGAATCACAATTTAGCATGGACACCTTAAATTATGTATGGCTATCAAATTAGTAGATTTCTATAAAATTACCAAGAATCTAAAACTAGATAATTCCCACTACAATGAATACAATGTTTAATATATAACACCTGGGAAACTGATAGGAATGATAATAACTGGACATTTGTCTCGTCTGCCTAGAAGAGCTCCTCCAAAGAGCAGTACTGAAAACTTTTCAGAAGTGATCAGAATATACACATTTAATCTGCACAATAAACGCTATCCAGTATAGAACGTGCACAATGTTAAAACTGTAAAATCTCTTCAATGTAACAACAGTTGCACCATTATTTGCAGCAAGAAATGCAATTCCATAACCTGCTAATGTTCTACTACTAAAATCTTCTGTAATTCAAACCTCTGACTCCCGTCTCCAATATCTCTCTCGTGCTGCGTCAGTTCTCTGGAATGTACTACCCTGGACAATCCGGTTCATCTCCAATGTCCACAGTTTTATGGGACCCCCAGTATTACATCCCTAAAGGTACCGTCACACAGGGACATATCGCCGGCGATGTTGCCGGCAACTGAGGGGCGTGGCCAGGTTGCGGCGACATCGCCGGAGAGTTGCCTCGTGTGACAGAGCGATAATCAGGCGATGAATCGCCTGAGTCACATCGCCAGGTTTCCCAACAATGTTGGGAAACCTGGCGATGTTGCTCAGGCGATCCTGCCTGATCGCCCTGTGTAACGCGGCAACCTGCAATGTTGCGGGCGATTCCGCCTATCTCCAACATTGCGAGTGATCGCTTGCTGGGTTGCTGGGCAACCCAGCAAGCGATAGCCGCGGCAACTAGCCGGCAACATCGCCGGTAAGTTGCTCAGTGTGACATCTCACCGGCGATGTCGTCAGGGATGCGCGCTCCCGCGATCGCCGGCAACATCACCGGCGATATGTCCCTGTGTGACGGTACCTTTAGACAGATGCTGCTCATCATTTAACCAATTTTACTGATCTCAGTCCTCCAATCCTAACTGTCCCTCGGAATCTGGTCCTTTCTATTACCTGTTCTCACACCCTCCACTTTGTATCTAGATGTATACAGATCCTGGCTGGTGGATGCCCTCCTTTATTATATTGATGGTGGACCATACATGATGAGCACTTTTCACCTTTTGTGTCTTCACTATCTCCTTCTAGATTATAAAATCTTCTCATAGTAGAAACAGAAGCAATTCCAGCGGATAAAAGTCCATAAAATCGTCCTTTATATTTCAAATCTTTAAAGGGAACCTGACCACTCCAAATCACCCCCAACCCTATGAATACCTGTCCCTACACCCTGAGAGATCATTAGCAGCGGTCCTTTTCTGTAAAAAATGTGTGGTGTAACATTGTCAAAAACAACATTATTAACTTACATATCTGCGACTTCTTGTCCATGAATAAGTCTCACAGGGCGTTCACTGTGAGACTCTAAGCCCTCCTGAGCAGTTCATTATCACGCCTTGATGGGCCTGATAAATAATCCTAGTCCTCCTCGCCCTGCTGTATGGGTGTAATAGCCGGTGTGACGCTATTTGCATCATATCCGGTCATGGTGACGGCTGTACACCCTTTAGGTGTAAATCAAAAGCCTCGCAAGCGCATGGTGAGGTCGGCGTACACCTAGAGAGTGTACCGACGTCACCATGGCGGATGTGACGCAAATAGCGTCACACCGGCTAGTACGCCCATACAGCAGGGCGATGAGGACTAGGATTATTTATCAGGCCCATCGGGGTGTGATAATGAACTGCTCAGGAGGGCTTAGAGTCTCATAGGGAACGCCCTGTGAGACTTATTCATGGACAAGAAGTCGCAGATATGAATAATGTTGTTTTTGACAATGTTACACCACACATTTTTTACAGAAAAGGACCGCTGCTAATGATCTCTCAGGGTGTAGGGACAGGTATTCATAGGGTTGGGGATGATTTGGAGGGGTCAGGTTCCCTTTAAAAACAGATCACATATTATGCATCATCCAGGGTCACAGCCAACGCATTTTGATGCTAGGTCTTACTCATGGTGTGTACACCACCATCTTGTGATTGCATTAATATACACACCTATGCAGGGTTACATGATGCTGATGTAATACTATTAATTTGCAACTATAAAAACACATGAAAATGTGATACAAGATCTTAAAGTGACACCACTGAATACACCTAATCAATAGTGTTACCGATTAGGTCAGAAAATGTAGAGTCCTGATTAAAGACAGTTATGTACTTTTTAATGATTTTCACAATTTCAGGAAACTGGGGACTGAAGGGGGTTGTGAATAGTATCACAGAATCTAAATTATTTTTTATTTGTTTTATCTCCAATTGTCTAGTAAATTAACTCTATCCATGCCATTAAAAACTGTCTATTCGGTTTAGGATATAATTGGAATAACCATAATGTTTAAGTCTTTTTTTTTTAACCCTTTTGACTCCTTTACACAGTCATAATCTAGACAATTTGCACACCAAGGAGACAATTCAACTTTAATTTTTTCAAGAATAAAAAAAAATGTTTATTCCCAGAGGGGGAGGAGACTTAAAACATAAGCTGTTACACAGGGTGTCATATTGGGTCTTTATGTTAGACTAGCTGTGAGCCCGATTCTAAAGAATCGGGTAGTCTAGAATCCATATATAGTTTATTTACTAATATTTAGGGGAGTGCGGTGAAATTGTGTGTAAACAGGTGGCTCTGTGGGTAGCACTGTGTGGTGGCTCAGTGGTTAGCGCTGTATACGGTGGGTTAGTAGTTAGCAGGGAGTATGGTGGCTCAGCGGTTGGCACTGTATACGGCGGCTCAGCGGTCGGCAGAGGAGGGCGGCTCTGGGGTCAGCAGAGGAGGGCGGCTCTGTGGTCAGCGCAGGACGGGGGCTCTGGGGTCAGCGCAGGACGGGGGCTCTGGGGTCAGCGCAGGACGGGGGCTCTGGGGTCAGCGCAGGACGGGGGCTCTGGGGTCAGCGCAGGACGGGGGCTCTGGGGTCAGCGCAGGACGGGGGCTCTGGGGTCAGCGCAGGACGGGGGCTCTGGGGTCAGCGCAGGACGGGGGCTCTGGGGTCAGCGCAGGACGGGGGCTCTGGGGTCAGCGCAGGACGGGGGCTTCTGGGGTCAGCGCAGGCTAGGTGGGCGGAGCCACGCCGGGAGTGACGCGGTGGGCGGAGCCACACCGGGAGTGACGCGGGTGGGCGGAGCCACGCCGGGAGTGACGCGGATGGGCGGAGCCACGCCGGGAGCGCCGCGAGGTGGGCGGAGCCACGCCGGGAGCCGTGTAGCGGGATGGCGGCGGGGTAAGTATACTGGAGTGTGTATGTGTGAGTGTGTGTGTGTGTGTGTGTGTGAGTGAGTGTGTGAGTGAGTGTGTGTGAGTGTGTGTCCCTAACGCACTTCCGTATGTTTGGCAGCCACGTCTTTGACGACGGAAGTGGCGCCGAATATGACGGAAGTGCGCTACGGCAATTATATATTAGATCCTGTCTAACATTAAGACCATGGGGGATTCTTGCCTCTAATTCTACAGTATTAATACATTTAACTGATAAATATAATTAGATTTTCAACATAAAACAATGTATGCTTTTTGTATAAGAAGAAAAAAAACCAAACAATTTCTTTCTTTGTATTGTTTCTTTACCTTGTCTTGTTTTTGTATGATTTTATTATCACGTGTTTTAAAATTGGAAATTAATTGTAGTATTACTTCAGTATTGTGTCACCCAGCATAGGAATATGTATTAATGCAACCACAAGATGGTGATATACACACCATGAGTGAGACCTAGTGTCGAAACGCATTGGCTGTGATCCTGGATGATATATAATGTGACTTGATTATAAGATTTGAAATTTAAAAAAAAAAAAAGATATTATGGATATTTATTGGCTGGAATTGCTTCTACGTCTACATTGACTCAAGGCTGGACCTGGACGCATCCAAGCAGACTTGATCCATGTGGTGCAGGTGATCCAACAATTGGTGAGCTGTATCCACATTTCCCTGTTCTTACTTGTGATCAGAGTCCTCACTCCTCCTAGTAACTGTAGAATGTGTTATGGTATAATCTTTGATATAGTCTGTATATGTCCCCTCTGAATTGTAGAGTGCTGCACAATATGTTGGGGCTATAGAAAATAAATTCTTATTAGTATTATCATTCAATCACTTTGTCTTTCAGGGAAGCCCCATATCCTGAGCATGAAGGAGGCACAGCAATGGAGTAGGGCGGCTTCTTTACCGAATATTCCTGCAGTGCAGCACTCCAGCCGCATTGACATTCAGGGGTCTTATCGCCCCATTTAATGGATTAATTCAACTACAACATGAACATAGCACCGCACACACCGGCCATCCTGGCTTTGGACAGAAGGATGTGTTCAGCATTAGACTGTAGATTATTGGTTATACTTGATAAGGGTCTAATAGTCCATAGCAACCAATCAGAGCTTCACTTTCACTTTACCTCAGCAGCTTCAGTGCTGAAAGCTGCACTCTGGCTGCTATAGGCACCAGAACAATATCACTGTGAGGTGATTCTCAGATATGAGGTCCAATTACTTCTGCAGAGGCTATAGACAACCAGAACAATATCACTGAGGTGATTCTGATAAATAAGGCCCCAGTTATTTCCGCAGGGCTATAGGTGACTAGAATGATCTTAGGCTAGGGTCACACTTGCATGCGCTTTTTAAGGTTGCTTTTTGCAGCCTGCGTTTTTGGGCTGTGTTTTTGCTGTTAGGTTTGGAGCAGCCTTAAAAAAACGCACAGCAAAAACGCATGGTACAATTTAGTGCCATGCGTTTTTGCATGCAGTTCCCATAGGGCCCCATATTACAAAAACGCATGCGTTTTTGATAAAGCACCCAAAAATGCATCATGATGCATTTTTTGGTGCCGAGCCAAAAACGCATCCAAAAAACGCATGGCACTTTAGACACTCGTTTTTGGCATTGGGGCATGCGTTTTTTTGCATGGGGGCCTATGGATGCGTTTTTTCATGCGTTTTTCACAAAAGACAAGTGTGAAAAATGCATGGACAAAAATGCACGTGTGACCCTAGCCTTAGGCTGATTTCACACTAACTTTTTTGAAATTCGGCAGAATACAGGTAAAACCATCATCCCCCTGGATTCCCCTGCAGATATAAACCTGATGCACCTGGGTGCTCCTGCACCGGTTTATTACAGACCCGTCATAATACCAGTGCATTAGCATACAGTTGCATCAGGTTGTGTACGTTTTTTGACGAATCCAGTGAAAGGACACATGCAGTAGTGGGTGTCTCATATGAAACTGGCTTCTGGGCATGCTCAGTCTGGAAACCGGATCCGTGCACAAGGACAATCACGGATCCTTGATCCCCTGGATATGGGTTCCATAGAGCTCCATTTTCAAGTTAGATGAACAGACACGTATTCGTGTGCTTCACTGTTTTACACGAGCAACAACAACGCTACATGTTAGGTTTTTGGTATCAGCAAAAAAACAGAGAAACGGATCAGTGTGGAAAACTGATACAACTGCAAGTTCCTCCGTCCCCATTAACAATTAATGGGGGAGAAAATGGGTCCAGTTTTATACTGAATCCCACGGGTTTCAACAAACGCTAGCTACCACTGCAGGGGCTATAGGTGACCAGAACAATATCACTGTGAGGCCATGCTCAATAATAAGGCCCCAGTTACTTTTACAGTAGCAAACAAATAAAAAATTGGCCCTTTGGCCAATCGAACGGTTTGATCCCAGCTTTGAATGTCCCTTGTTGCTGCTATATTGGTCCTCCACTGAAGCTCCACCATATGATATTGTGGCGCCTGTGAGGGTCCAGTTATCACAGAGGTACTGCACCTCAGCCAGAGGTGTAGTACCCCACTCTCAGGTAAGGAGTGGGCACTACCCGGTATCCGCACACCAGCATCCAACACCACACCACTCCAGGCCATGGGATCTGGGCGGACCCTATCTTAGGCTGGAGGGGGAACTAGGTAGAGGGTATGGGTGGAGGAAGTAGATAAGAGTAAAACACCAGGAAGTAGTGATGTCGGGGGACGTAGAAAACGTGAAGAAGAGTCGAGAATTTAGGGCAGAGGTCCCCAACTCCAGGCCTCGAGGGCCGCCAACAGTGCAGGATTTCAGGATCTCCTTAGTATTGCACAGGTGTTAATGTGATCAAATGCACAGGTAATGATTCCAACCCCTGTGCAATACTAAGGAGATCCTGAAAACATGCACTGTTGGCGGCCCTCGAGGCCTGGATTTGGGCACCCCTGATTTAGGCAGTTGGTGAAAGGAGTCTGTCACGAGTGGAGTGTCCGGGAGAGTCGTCCTGGGGACTCGAGTCGGAAGGAGCTCGCCCCAGGACAAGGGAAGGACAGATGCAGGAGCTGGTAAGGGGCTCGAGAGAGATAGAGAAGAGGTCCTCGGGGCACGGGAAGTGAGGAATCCACGCCGAACAAGACTGGAGTCGGATAGAGGAACCAGGTCGCAGAGGGGACTGGCTCCAGACTAGCAGAGAGACTGTAGGACTCAACTTGCAAACCGGAGGCTGCAGTATCTTCATGTGCAGCAGTCAAATCAACACAATCGCTAAAAAGGCAGCTGCATGGGGTCAAGGGGACTAGGAAGACGATGCCCGACAGGACGCGAGGCTGGTGGCTTGTGAAACTGTGTGTGAGGCGCAGGGCAGAAGGGCGAGAGCCAGCGAAAAGAGACGACCCGGGAAGGTAAACCAGGAGGGGGTCTCAGTAAAGTGCACCCAAGTTACCTTAGAGTTGGCTGGATCCCTGACCCGGAGGACACAGTATCCGGCTGGTGTGAGTAATGAGTTCAGCCACATAGGACACCTGACATTGTGCTATTACCATGCACAATGTCAAACGTAATGTGCCTGGTATATAGTGACAGGGTGAGGGGAATGAGGGAGAGGGAAGGGTTTGGTTTAGAGCCCTCAGGGGAGTAATAAAAATAAACCCAACCCCACATAGTGACGCTGCGCATATGCTAATTTGCTGCACTGTTTTGCCGCTGTTTGATAACACTTTTCTCTGGTCTCCTATTTCTAATGTAGGGGCTCTCATAGGGGCTTAATCTGAAGGCCCAATATGCACATTTCACATTCAGGCCAATTTATGTTATATTTTATCATCTACAACATTGTTAGTTATTTTCCCCCACTTCTCTTCTCACACAGTGATGTAAATAAAATATGTGCTAGCCAAAAAAAAGTGGCACATGATACAACATAAGGATACCTCCTCCAGCTTGGCTCGGGGAACATTTTGCTGGTGGTAAAGCAGAATGGAATCCGCTTGGCCCTGTAAAACAGCTTCGGCCGCCCTGTGAAGAAAGAGGAGGGAATGAATCATTTCATGCAATCATTTCATTAAAAACTAATATTCGCAGTGTCTTCCAATTCTCTGACATTTTGCATGTGAATACATTTCTGCTTGTTAAACAAAATGTTGATATATTTGAGAAATACATCTTTCAGAGAGGAGCACAAAGGCAGTCCAAACTGAGAATGATGGTAAATCGTGCAAACAATGCAAGAAACTCAGACTATTACTTGTGTGCACTTATATATAGAAAGACCTTCAGCCATAATAATGGTTATAAGATTATATCTACTATTCCGTGTTTCCCATTTCCTGACATTTCACTTTGGTACACATCTTAGTTCATTGATTTTTTTCAGTTTTTTATAATATTCCTGGCAGCTCACAACTTCACATACACATAGTATTAGACTATTTAAAGACAACACTACCCAACTTGGGTGAACCATTTGGAGCAATTTTCCAAACGTTTCTCACAAAAATTTGCTGGACGTTTTAGGCACTTTGGCCCATTCTTCCAGTGATAGTAGGCCTCTTGCTCGTCCACCCTTTTTAAGTTCTAGATGTAAATTCTCTGTTGGATTGAGGTCCAGGCTTTGTGATGGCCACTTTACTACTTTCCTTTTTTTGCCATAGCTTTGGACATATATTTGGAAGACCCACTTGGGTTTAAGATTTAACTTCTAGAGTGAGGACTTGAGATGTTGCATTAATACCTACACAAGTTTCCTCATATATTGTGGGGCACACCAGTCCCTGAAGCAGCAAAGCCCCTCCAGAACTTGATGTTGCCACCACCTTGTGCTTCATAAATGGGATGGTGTTCTCCATACATAAAATAGTGGACAAACAGTTCTATTTTTGATTCATCACCCCAAAGGATATTTCCCCAGAAAGTATGATTTGTCTCCCCCAATTGTAACTTAGTTTTTTGGGGCTATTCTGAAGCAGTGGCTTCTTTTCTTTGGAGCAACTTCAGGTCATGTCAGTTTTCCTCAGTGTCTTCACAAAGTCGTTCTCTTTTCGCACCAAAGAATATCCAACCCTAGAAAATATAAGACATCTCCTTCCTTAACAGTGTGATGACTACATAGATGCATGGTGTTTAAACTTGCCAAATATGTTTGATCAGAGGGCTGTGGTCACTTTGAGGCTATGTGCCTTAAAATTCTGCACCAAAAAGTGATGAATTTTTGAGTTGCCAGCAAAGTGTACAACATTTGAGAAATACTGTGCCAACGTTTGCGTTTTTAACTGGTCCGGTTTTGGTGCAGAAACCTGATCAGGAAAAAGAAGGAGCGTGTCAATTACCGTATTTTTCGCTTTTTAAGACGCACTTTTGTTCCCCCAAATTTTGGGGGAAAGTGGGGGGTGCGTCTTAAAAAGCGAACATACGGTGCAGGGGAGAGTGGGGGCAGCTCTAGAGTGTGTCCGGGGGCTGGGGCGGGCAGGCTGCGGGCTGTAGGAGGCAGCGGGAGGTCACGTGACCCCCGCTCATTAACTCATTTAATATTCACTGCACTGCCGCTGTCCATCACCTCGGTGCTGAAGCTAGCACCGAGGTATGGACAGGGGTGCAGGGCATATTAAATGTTCCTGCAGTCCCCCCCATCCTGGTACATGGCCCCCCTTGCTGCTGTGCAAAAAATAACAAACATTTTATACTTACCTCTCCGGCGCTTGCCTCAGTCTTCAGTGCCTCTCTCCCTGACTGCCGCAATCTCCCTCCGAGGTCCCGGAGAAGCCGGTCATGTGATCGGGTGCACACTGATGACTGCAGTGCGGTGATGTCATCAGTGTGCACCCGATCACATGACCGGCTTCTCCGGGACCTCGGAGGGAGATTGCGGCAGTCAGGGAGAGAGGCACTGAAGACTGAGGCAAGCGCCGGAGAGGTAAGTATAAAATGTTTGTTATTTTCTGCCCAGCAGCAAGGGGGACAAGTGTGCCAGCCCTGGGGGACAAGTGTGCCAGCCCTGGGGGACAAGTGTGCCAGCCCAGGGGGACAAGTGTGCCAGCCCAGGGGGACAAGTGTGCCAGCCCAGGGGGACAAGTGTGCCAGCCCAGGGGGACAAGTGTGCCAGCCCAGGGGGACAAGTGTGCCAGCCCAGGGGGACATGTGTGCCAGCCCAGGGGGACAAGTGTGCCAGCCCAGGGGGACAAGTGTGCCAGCCCAGGGGGACAAGTGTGCCAGCCCAGGGGGACATGTGTGCCAGCCCAGGGGGACATGTGTGCCAGCCCTGGGGGACAAGTGTGCCAGCCCTGGGGGACAAGTGTGCCAGCCCTGGGGGACAAGTGTGCCAGCCCAGGGGGACAAGTGTGCCTGCCCTGGGGGACAAGTGTGCCTGCCCTGGGGGACAAGTGTGCCTGCCCTGGGGGACAAGTGTGCCAGCCCAGGGGGATGTGTGCCAGCCCTGGGGGGCATGTGCCAGCCCTGGGGCGGAGGTGCCAGCCCTGGGGCGGAGGTGCCAGCCCTGGGGCGGAGGTGCCAGCCCAGGGGGACGTGTGCCTGCCCAGGGGGACGTGTGCCTGCCCAGGGGGACGTGTGCCTGCCCAGGGGGACGTGTGCCTGCCCAGGGGGACGTGTGCCTGCCCAGGGGGACGTGTGCCTGCCCTGGGGGACGTGTGCCAGCTCTGGGGCGGAGGTGCCAGCCCTGGGGGGCATGTGCCAGCTCTGGGGCGGAGGTGCCAGCCCTGGGGGGCATGTGCCAACTCTGGGGTGGAGGTGCCAGCCCTTGGGGGCATGTGCCTGCCCAGGGGGAAGCGTGCCTGCCCAGGGGACATGTGCCTGCCCAGGGGGACATGTGCCAGCTCTGGGGGACATGTGCCAGCTCTGGGGGACATGTGCCAGCTCTGGGGCGGAGGTGCCAGCCCTGGGGGACATGTGCCAGCTCTGGGGGGCATGTGCCAGCTCTGGGGTGGAGGTGCCAGCCCTGGGGGGCATGTGCCTGCCCAGGGGGAAGCGTGCCAGCCCTTGGGGGCATGTGCCATCCCTAGTGGATGTGTGAGAGCCCCGGGGGACGTATGTGAGCCCTGGGGGATGTGTGCCAGCCATAACCAGAATAAGGGGGCCATATCTAGTATGGGGGAGCTATATCCCAGGATGAGGACCATGTACCAGGAAGAGGGGGCTATAAGAGACATATACCCCATATGATTTGTAAGACGGACACTGACATTATAAGACGGACCCCATTTAACATTAAAAATAATTTTTTTCTCTTTTGCTTCACCAAATTTGGGGGTGCGTCTTATAATCAGGTGCGTCTTATAAAGCGAAAAATACGGTAAGTGATCAGTTTTCTCTATCGACCCCATTCTAACAAAAAAGCAAGTCTCCAAAACAGGAAAAAAGCAGCCTAAACTGATCAAAACCTGAAGAAAAACGCAATTCATTTTTGGTGCGCCTTTTTTTGAAAATCTGATTGGGTTTGGATGTAAACCTTTTCAAGACCGTAAACTGACCACTCCTTTTGTGTCTGCCAGTGTTCAGAAATAGCCCCCAAGACCGTACCAGACTTGTGGGCATCTACATTTCTGGGCCAATTTTCTATGAATTTTCCCATAACGTTAAGAAGAGAGTCGAATAGCTCTAGTACATAGGCTTTAAAAGGGGTTGTGCAGGATAAAATGAAAAGTCTGCAGTCACTGTGTAACTGCAGACTGCCAAATTGTGCAATCCACACACTTTTTACCCCTGCTGACACCGGACGTTTCACCCATCCCTCAGCCTCCCCCATAATGATAGTGAAGGGTGCCGATAGGTTGTCCTAGATCAGTGATGGCGAACTCCAGGCCTCGAGTGCCGCACACAGTAAAGGTTTTCAGAATTTCCATTGCATTTGACAGTTGGCAATCATATTACCAACTGTCAAACTCTACGGAAATCCTGAAAACCTGGACTGTGTGCGGCACTCGAGGCCTGGAGTTCGCCATCACTGTCCTAGATGAAGACCCTTGTCCCTTTCATGAGGGAGCTTGTATGAAAACCAACCTGAGGTCATGGGGGACTGGGATTTTTACTTCATTCTGCAACAACATGGTATTGTAGTATATAGTACAAGTGGTCAAAAGACGGGAGATTTAGGGCGCTTTCACATCAGCGTTTTTTGAAATTTGCGGCAGATGCGGTGAAAAAACCGCATCTGCCGCAATTGCCGCATAACCGATGCACTTGCGGCGCGGTTGCGGTAATCCCCATAGAAAGTATAGGGGGACTTGCGGCAGGTGCGGTATTGCACTTGCGGCAGCGAAAAAAAACGCGGCTGACCGCGGTTTTTTTCGCTGCCGCACCTGCCGCAAGTGCAAAACCGCACTTGCCGCACCTGCCGCAAGTCCCCCTATACTTTCTATGGGGATTACCGCAACCGCGCCGCAAGTGCATCGGTTATGCGGCAATTGCGGCAGATGCGGTTTTTTCACCGCATCTGCCGCAAATGTCAAAAAACGCTGATGTGAAAGGGCCCTTAAAGTCTCTATGCAAGTATCCCATGTTTTTTGACCACATTTTATTTATTAAAGAAAATACAAAAAATAAATATACGTTGTATAAACTAAAAACTATAAATTAAATAACCCAATTTTTCCTTGTTTTCCACTACAGTGATTGGCATCGTTCAAAACTAACTCATCCAGCAAAGAAAAAGCCCTAGTATTGCTATATACACAGAAAAATAAAAGAAAGTTATGGCTCTTAGAAAAAGTGGGTAAAGGATACAAAAGATGGAAAAAAAAAAAATCATGTCAGAAAGGAGTTAAACACTGCCACAATATACACCTCCAGTCAACTACGATGTGTGTTATTCTAAAGCCATGAAATACTTTTCGGACATTTTCCAAGAGATTTAAAGGGAACCTGGCAGCGCGTTTTTGCCCCCTATCCTATCACTACTTGTCCCTGCACATTACTAATACATCCCCATTAATCCCTGTCTAAGCTAAAACTGTCCTGTAATGGTGGTAAACAATGACTGTCACTTACATTTTTGTATGCGAATAAGTCACCCTGGGCATTCTCCAGGGCTCTGTCTCCCCCCTCGCTGCATGTCTCTCATGCCCCACTGGGAGCTGGGTGTGATAATACAACTCCCAGGCGATCTCCCGCCTCTATTCATACATGCCCCTTCTGTGTCTGGCACCGCAGTAACATCACTTCTGCAGCTGCACGTTGCGAACACTTCTGAGGTGTGTGTGCCGGGTCCAAAATGTGCAGTGCGCATGCTCAGAGGCCCTCACTGACGACTCACTATTATGTGGTGCCATCAGTGAAGCCTGGCTCACGCAAAGTGCACAGCAGTGACTACACAGTGAAATCCCGTCAGCATAAACAAAAAGGCTGCTTTTACAGCCCCCACTGTACCACCAATGGGGTGCACCTCTCCAAAAAATACCACTCGTGCGTGCCTGACCCTCAGTCCTTATATGTGTGTATATATAATACAATAAATATATATAAATATTATATAATAAATCAAAAATCAAAGAGCAGCACTAATTCTAACAAGCCGGGTTCAATCACTCTTACTCACGCACATATGAACAAAAAGAGCTGCAGCACTCCTTCCAAGTAGTATTAGGCTGCGTTCACACGTTGCGTATTTTTACGCGTGCTTATAATGGGGCCTATGGAAAATACGCATGTAAAAAACTGGAAAGAATTGACATGTTCATTTTTTTTACGCGCGGATTTTTACGCTGCGTAAAAATACGCGACGTGTGAATGGCAAAAGTGAATGTCCATTGACTTTGCTGGGAAATACAGATGCACTTTCTTCTGGAGAAAATACTCGCGTCAAAATACGCGTCAAAATACGCACTGTGTGAACGCAGCCTTAGCATATATATATAAGCTGAATGTGTGTATGTATGTATGTGTGTGTGTATATCCAGGATTGGCATCTACACCGTCACAACTACAGCCACAAAATTTTGCAGTCACATCTGGACCCCGAGAGCGTCATAGGCTATGTTGTGAGGCGAAATTTTAACCCCGCGCGTTCCAGTTCACCAAACAATTTTGCCCCTATACACACCACATGCACACAAAGAGTAACAGCAAGTGTATAGTCGCTAAGGTGCAGCCCCAACATTGGATACTCACCACGCACCCGAACACACACACACCACAAAGACACACACAACACAGATACACACACACCACACAGACCCCTCCCCCACAGGGATACACACACACACACACACACCCTATAGGGACACAAGCACTCACCCCACAGGGACACACACACCACAAAGACACACATACACACCACACAGACCCCCCCCCACAGGGACACACACACATACGCACCCTATAGGGACACATGCACTCACCCCACAGGAACACACACATACACACACCCCAGGGACACACACACTACACAGACAGACACAGATGTGCACAAATCACCTCACACAACTCGCCTCATACGTGTGCTATCTTTAATTTCCTAACATAAACATCTGATTAAAAACAGCCAACGTGCAACACATGTGCCATATTGGGAATTAAGGCAGATGTCAGTCACATGAGCTGTCTATTATGTGTATGTGTGAGGTAACATATACTGCCCGGCCGGGGGGAGGGTTTACTATTGGCTGGAGATCTATTAGGCTGCCTATAGCAACCAATCACAGCTCAGCTTCTATTTTCTTACAGGTCATTAATGACATATTCAAATTCTATTTTGTTATAGCTAACATCAGTTATTTATTAACCCGGGCGTAGCCGGGTACTACAGCTAGTATATGTGTATATATTGAGATATATATATATATATATATATATTTTAATAATAATAATAATAATAATAATAATAATATATATATATTATTGGATATATATATATATATATATATATATATATATATATATATATATATATATATATATATATATATATATATATAGCTATGGAAATGGTGCTGTGTCGTGTATGAAGACATTATAAACCAATTGTGTGACCAGGAATCTTTGGGGGTGGAGGATACAAACAAGTTTTGATGACTTCAGTCTAAAGGGCCTGTCACACGTGTCAATGTCGCCTGCAATATCGCTCATGCGTCACAAATTATTAATCGCCTGAGCGATGTGAAATTATCGCAGGTAAGATGTCACAAGCGTCAATATGACCCAGCGATGTGGTGATGTCGCCATCTTGCGAGCGATTTTATTTAGTCGCTTGTACGTTGTCAAAATAGAAAATATGTCGCTGAGTTTAGTGTCACACGCAGCGATGCACAAGGTCTACAGAGCGATGAGCGACAGGTTTTACATCTGGCAGTGAAACCTGCGATCGGCGATCAGCGACATGTCGCTGGTTGCATCGCTTGGTCACACGCTTCAATGTCGCTCCTGCGTCACTTTTATGTCGCTCGAGCGACTGAAAATCCGTGACGTACGAGCGACATTGACAGCGATATTGACGCGTGTGACATCCCCTTAAGTGTGTATAAGCTTGTGATTTCTAGTATATTTCTAGTGTTTGAGCCATTCCCCACAATGACTAGTAATGACATAGTGACTCACGTGTTTGCCAAATATGTTGTGAAGACATAGACATATTGTGAGGGAGCCTTGGCTGGAGCTGCGGGTCCTCCTCCCTCTCCATGTACGGTTTGGTTAGCCCCATGGGGTGTGCTGGAAGAACTGGAGTCATTGAGTCCTGGAAGAGAGGCAGCTCCTGATCCTGGCACCGTAGGACCGGATATTGCAGGATCACTGACACTACAGTCTGACAAGATAAAGAAAGAAAAGGACACTCAGTAGATGGCATCATATTCTGTTTCCAAAACTACAATTATTTCTAAACTATGTACAGTACCATGCAAACGTTTTAGACAGATGTAGAAAATATGCTGCAAAGTAAGAATACTTTAAAAAATGCTTTATTTTTATCAATTAAACCAAATCAATATTTGGAGTGACCATACGTTGCCTTCAAAACAGCCTCAGTTCTTCAAGGTACACTTACACAAAGTCTGGGCTTCACTGGTTACTCATTCAATATAATCCTATATACCGATTGAGGGAACAAAACAAATCTAAATCATATTAATATTTGCTGGGGCTGCACTATGCCTTCAAAACAGCAAAGTATTACCGTATTCTTCACTTTATAAGATGCACCAGATTATAAAATTTGGTGAAGGAAAGGAGAAAAAAAAATAATTTTTATTGTTAAATGTCTTATAATCAGTATATATTTCCCTCATCCTGGTATACATAGCCCCCACAGCTGCCACACAGTTTAACAATCATTCTCCTCTCTCCATCGTTCCTTGCAGTGGGCACCATCCCTCCATTCGTCTGTGTCGGCATCCAGTCATGTGAGCAGCGCAGTGATAATATCACAAGGAGAGTCACTGCTTTCCATGCAATGAAAGTGTGGGAGGCAGTGACTATCCACACAGGATCACACACTGCTGCAGCTGCTGATCCTATGGACCCACTCAATAGATTACTGTAATATGCACCACTGCCCCCTGCTGGTGGTGGACAGGGGGATGCAGTGCATATTCCATGATCTAATGATGGGCCCACATAACCACAGGTTGCCTCTGCAGCCTGCCCCAGCCTCGTCCAGGACCCGGACAATGTTCTAGAGCCACCCCCCTCCCCTATCCCGTAGATTCGGATTATAAGATGCACCCACCACTGTTCCACAAAATATGGGGAAACAAAAGTGCGTCTTATAATCTGAAAAATATGGTAGTTCTTCTAGATACACTTGTACAAAGACTTTGAAGGGAGGTTATTCCAAACATCTTGGAGAACTAACTGCAGATCTTCTATGGATGAGGTTTGTGGAAATCCTTCTGTCTGTTTATGTCGACTTGAGTACAGCAAGATCTAGGCTCTGTGGGGTCGTATCAACACTTCCAGATCACTGTATATAGGTCTTAATGACATTGCCTGTCTACTTGGGGTTGTCGCCCGGCTGCAGAATAAATTTGGAGCAAATTAGACGTCTCCCTGATGGTACTAAATAATAAAATATCTGCCTATGTTTCTCAGCACTGACAATTCCAATCTCAAACAAACCCAATGCTCAAATGCAGCCCTGAACTTGCATGGCCCCTACTCCTTGCTTCACTGTTGCCGGTAGACAAGCTTTATTGTTCTAAATCTTCAGGAACAAATTGCAACATTTTACAGCCAAAACATGTTAAATCAGTCCAGAACAGATGCAGCCATTTTTCTCCACCCTACTTTCTATATTTTCATGCATATTTGAGTCGTTTGGCCTTGTTTTCATATAAAATGTATGATTTCTAGCTACAATTCTTGCAAGAACACCATATCTGGTCAGACTTTTCAAACCTGCAGATGGGTATAGCTGGGTCACACTGGTTTCTACCAGGTCTGAGTTGATAGCACCGATTGCGTTCGGCTAGGGTCACATTTCCGTTTTGACCCTAGCCTACAACAATCTGGTTTTAACTTAGAACTTTTTCCAGCACCGCATAGCGGTAACGCTATGCGGTGCTGGAAAACGCAGTCCCTAGTTACCCTATGTTTACCTTAACTACCTGTCACTCAGGCAGCTGCTTGGAATGCGCTTTACAGCGCCGCACAGGAAACCGGATTGTTGTAGGCTAGGGTCAAAACGGAAATGTGATCCTAGCCATCTTCTGATTGTGAATAAGTAGTAAAGCAGGACGTGTTCGGTTACTTTCACATAACGATTTTTGAGGGAGCCGATGCTGTCCGATAAAATCAGACAGCATCGGCTCCTTCTGATGCCTGGAATCGGATGCCAAATAGGCATCCGATTCCGGCAGAAAATCGCTCCCTCCGGGCTGATTAAAAAGAAACAAACAATGTATGCTCACCTGTCCCCGAGGCCCCCGCCGTCTCCCGCACGGTCCCACAGGCTCCCGATGTCCTCCCGATGTCTGCAGAGGTCGTCTTCTTCTGAAAAGGACCTGACCTGCCGTGACGTCACAGTCACGTGACCGTCTGTTACACCATGTTAACAGGCGGTCACGTGATTGTGACATCACGGCAGGTCCTTTTCAGAAGAAGACGACCTCTGCAGACACCAGGAGGACACCGCGAGGACACCGGAAGCCTGCGGGACTCTGCAGGAGACGACGGTGGCCTCGGGGACAGGTGAACATACTTTTTTTTTTTTAACCCCTGCTTTACAAGTTCGGAGCAGTTTTGCTGTACTGAGCATGCTTAGTAGAGTAAAATCGGGTCCGAGGACACATCAGATGTTTCCTCGGACCCTGCTCCATAGGGCCCCATGTTAAAAACATTGGACCGAATCGGATGTGCACTAAATGGCATCCGAATGTGTCTGATTTTATTTTCGGTTAAAAAATCGGAGCATGCTCCGATTTTTGCACCGATAAAAAAAAAAAAAAAAAAGGAAAAAAATCGGACAGAATCGGATCGGACCAAATCGGATGCCATTTAGTGCACATCCGATTCGGTCTGATGCCCATAGGACTGCGTGGGGGCCAAAATCGGTCCGATGCTGTCCGATTTTTATCGGACAACATCGGAAATGTAAAATTCCATAGTGTGAAACCAGCCTTAGTCAACAAGTTTTCCTTGGCCAACGACTACATTTATCATCCTCAATGTTACACATTCCTTGATGCTTCTTTAAAGGGAACCTGTCACCTGAATCTAAGTCCCTACACTATCAATAGCTGTCCCTACACCTTCCTAGCTACTCCCTATCTATCCCTTTCTCATCTAAAGTGGTCCTATTAAACATCTGAAAAATAAGTTTAAACTTACAGCAGTCCCTGAGGCTGGGGACTGGAAAGGCGGACCCAGGCTCCATTCAGCACTCCTCCATGGTGTAGTGCACGCCCCGCTGGGCGTCATTATTCTTTATTCCTCGCCGCCCCACCATTTGGAATCTCCCGCCCTCTAACATAGTATGCACCGGCCGCGACGTCACAACCGGCACGGTGCATTATGGGGCCGGTCACGTGATCGGCCCTAGTGCATTATGGGGCCAATCACGTGATCAGCCCGGCTTCAATAAGTGCATGTGCTGAGCTGGGCCGATCACGTGATCAAGCCCATAATGCACTAGGGCTGAATGGAGCCTGGGCCCGCCTTTCCAGTCCCCCAGCCTCAGGGACTGCTGTAAGTTTAAACTTATTTTTCAGATGTTTAATAGGGCCACTTTAGATGAGAAAGGGATAGATAGAGAGCTTAGACAGCAGGTCTCCATTCTCTAGACTGCTGTGAAATTGCTGCCTGGGAGAGACCTTGCTGATGCAGTACAACTACCTTCTGTCTTGTTGCTCTGCTCAGTTTTGCCATGGTGTATATGACCTGTGACATTAAACTGTCTCCACAACCTTGCCTTTATAGCGGATTGTCTCTACCCAGTTTTAGGCCTCCTAAACATTTGTTTCTGTTTCATTTACTGACTGCACTTCAACCTACGTATCAAAATGATGATCATGTGTTTGGGATGCCCAAATAGTTATACATGTGACAAAATACTTGACATTGTACAAGTTTATCCAAAAGAATCAATGCTTTAAAGCGGTTTTGAAGCAGGGCTGTGGAGTCGGAGCCCATTTTGGGTGGAGTCAGATGTCTGGCTTACTGACTTCACAGCCATGGTTGTGGAGTCACATTCAAGGACATTGAAGAGTCGGATGTTGGGCTTACAGACTCCATAGCCCTGTTTTGAAGGCAAAGAGGGATCACCCCAAACATTAATGGGCATCTGTAAGTAGGTTTTTGCTATGTAATCTGAAGACAGCATTAGGTAGGTTTTAGTACAGATAATTTAGTGATGCCTCTCTTCTCTAGGTCTGACCTGCTTATTTGGAATGTTTAACGCCTTTTGGGCTGAGCCACTTTGCACTTTAACTTTAATGACTGAACCTCTTTTTTTTCCTTAAAGAGGACCTGTCACCTGCCCCCATGGATTAGAATCCAAGTCCAGCATTGAATGCAGCATGTCTGCTGCATTCAGGCAAGGGGTCCTGTTTATGATCCGATGACCTAGGAGTAACAAACAGACTTCACAGAAGTAGTTGGCAACTGTACTGACCACAGTCCCTGACCAAATACCGCAACTAGAAGTAGCCGTGTGATGTAACTAACCATGCCCTAGATACCTCGACATGGCCGGAGAACTAGCTACCCCTAAAGATGGAAACAGGAAAGTCTATCTTGCCTCAGAGCAAAACCCCAAAAGAATAGGAAGCCCCCCACGGATATTGACTGGGAAACAGGAGAGGAAAAATACACACAGGCAGATAATAGAGTTTAGCAAAAGAGGCCACACTAGCTAGATAGTAAGGACAGGATGGAATACTACTGCAGTCAGTATTAAAAATACTATCAAAAACCTCCAACAGCAGATAGTACCAAAAAATAACCCTGAGTCTGCTAAGGGTACCTTTACACGCGCTACATTTGTAGCTTGTCACCAGGTAACTTACTGGTTGCAGTGAAATCATGGATACATGATTCCATTTGTACACAGCAACAAGATAGAACCTTGTATCCATGATTTCACTGCAACCAGCAAGTTACCTGGTGACAAGCTACAAATGTAGCCGTGTGTAAAGGTACCCTAAGACTCGCCCCCTCTATATCTACAGGAACTTCTGTAAATCAAACTAGAATAAATAGGTTCTAACACCAGCAGAACTGGAAGCAGCAGACAACAGTGAATAGCAATTCATACCTAGGAAGAAAACTTCCTGAGAGCAGGTAAACAAATATGCAGACTAAATATCAACCCACAACTCAGAGCAAGACAAGCAATAAGCAGATCCTCAAGCACACGATTCAGCAGAGCAGGGAGAAACCAGGGAGAGATGTGGACACATCCAGGAATAATTACAACTAGCAGAGATTGATCAGCTCCAACCACCTATATTGCTCCAATCCGAAGCAGACTGCCAATCATCAGGATCAGCTGAGGAACTCTCCAAAACACAGCCAGCTGCATCACCAATAACAACCACAGGAGGGAACTCACAACCACAATTCTTCATCAATGAACTCACAACAGGGCCCCCCATGGCTCTGTGGGGCTGCTACCCCGATATATAGGCTTATAAAAAACTTAGTTAATGGAGGTGGGTCCTTGTGCTTGAGGCAGCTCGTCCACGGGGGCATTTCATGCCCCCTGCGCCTCTGTGCTGCCCATGTCCTCGCCGCCTCGCTCGTACCATTCATGAAATTCTCGCTCTGCGCGTCCTTGTGGTGTTGACGCAAGCGCAGAACGAGGTTGAGGTCTCGGTGCATGCCCCGCCTTCCGCTATGACATCCTCTCATTTCCCTGCCTGCTCCATAGCACAACACGGAGCAGGGCGGGAAATGAGAGTATGTCCTAGCGGGACGCGGGGCATGCACCTCAACCTCGCTCGATTTAATGAATGGCACGAGTGAGGCGGCGAGGACATGGGCGGCTCAGAGGAGCAGGGGGCGTGAAATGCGCCCGTGGACAAAGTGGGTCAAGCACAAGGGCCCGCCTCCATGGATTTTTACTGTAAGTTTTAACAAGCCTATATATCGGGGTAGCAGCCCCACAGAGCCATGGGGGACCCCTTGCCTGAATACAGCAGACATTCTGCATTCAGTGTTGGACTTAGATTCTAATCCATGGGGTGGAGGGGGAAGGGGGGGGGGGTGACAGGTCCTCTTTAAATCTGACCAGCGTCACTTTACGAGGTATTACTTCTAGCACGCTTCAGCAGATACCAGTGATTTGGAGAATATCTTTTCGAGTTGTACTTCATGTTAGTGGTGAATTTTGGAGCATATTATTTGCATTCATTTATGAAAATATCAAACATTTGGCAAAGAAAATGAAAAATTTCACAATTTTCAAACCAGAGAGTTATACACAAAGGATTTAATAAATAGCATTTCCTACATGTCTACTTTACATCAGCACCATTTTTGAAGCATTTTTATTTTTTAGAAAGTGATGTGTTAAAAGTTCATCAGCAATTTCTCTTTTTTTCTAACAAAATTTACAAAACCAAATTTTTAGGGACCACATCACATGTGAAGTGACTGTGGGGCCTAAATGACAGAAAACACCCAAAAGTGACACCATTCCATAAACTGCACACCTCAAGCTACTCAAAAACACATAAAAGAAGATTATTAATCTTCCAGGTGCTTCAGAGGAACTAAAGCAACATGGAATGAAAAATAAAAATGTTAGTTTTTTCCCCTTATTTTATCCCCAAATTTTAAATTTTTTTTTTTACAAAAGTAACATGAAAAAAATACACCATATATCTTGCTGCGCAATTTTTCCTGATATATACCAGAGGCCATGTCACATCTGGAGAGCCCCTGATGTGCCTTAACAGTGGAAACCCCATAAGTGACCCCATTTTGGAAACGACAAACCTCAAGGGATTTATCTAGGGGTGTGGTAAGCATCTATTGGAGCTTCACAGAATTTTAACATTTTGAGCCGTCAAAAGGAATTTTTTTTTTCTGAAAATCATGCTGAAGGCTCAAATTTTTACAAGGGTAACAAAACAAAATGAACCACAAAAACGGATACGGAATTTCTACTGAGTACGGCAATACCCCTTATGTGGTCGGAAACTACTTTTCAGGCACAATACAAAGCTCAGAGGGGAAGGAGCGCCATATTGTAGTGCAGATTTAACTGCAATAGTTTGCGGGTGCCTTAACACATTGGCAAAGCCACTGAGGGGCCAGAACAGCAGAAACCCCCATAAGTGACCTCATTTTACAAACTGCTCCTCTTAATTAAATCATCTAGTGATGACGTAATCATATTGACACTACATATGTTCCACAAAAAGTTTTACCATTGGGCAGTGAAGAAAAAATAATTCCATTGTTACCCCTAAAATGTTGTTTTAGCCCATGATTTTACATTTATATTCACAAGGAAATTAGGATTGCTTAATTGTAAATGTGACTGTACAGTACTGTTTGGTCACACGGCAAGACTTGGGAGGGAAGGAGCGTTATTTGACTATTGGAGTTTACTAGAATAGTTTGCAGACTCCATATACAGAGCCCATACGCACTAAAAAAAAAAAAGCAGAATTCCCCCTCAAGTGATCCCAATTTTAAAAATTGCACCTCTCTAAGAATTCTTCTATTGGTGTAGTGATGATCTTTGCCTCTGAGCAATGGATGTTGCAGAGTGAAAATGGAAATCTGCCATTGTAGTTCCCATACATTGTAGTGGCCGTACATTATGCCCAGTTTGAGCTCCAGGAGACCTGCACCCTGTAAATTAAAGTAGCCTCTGCTCACTACAGTAATGGTGAAAAAAGTGTGGACTTTAACTGTAGTTTAGGCACACAATGGGGCTCAGAAGGGAGAGGGGTATTTGGATTTGGTAGCACAGAAAGGGGAGGAGCCATAGCGCTACCGGAATAGGTGGATTATAATGAGGGCAATCTTGGCTACCGCCTGGGGCCCACAGCTCCAGGGGAACCCATGGCCTGATTGCCCTCATTTAATGTCATGTTTAGCAACAGATACTCACCTCCCTCCCATTCCCCTGGTGTCCATTTTGGAGCAGGGCGATTCCCTGGATCTATTCTGTTGACTATTCACAGTTAAGGTGAGCTCCTGTTGCTGGTGTGATTACATCATTAGCCAGTGCCATTATGTACGGCATGAAGAGGACATGAAGACAGACGAGTTGGAGCAGAGCGATGGGAGGACAGGAGTGAGTAGAGTAGGTGTTTTTAATTTTATTATATGTGCTGGTGTATACAGGGGCTATATGCGGCAAAGCTTGTATACTGGGGACTGAATGCAGGCCCCCTGTCGTGTGCTGGGCACTGTGTGCGGCCTCCTGCCATGTGATGGCCTCTTGCTGTAACACAGGGCTGTGATAGGAGAATTATTCTTACCGTTAATTCGGTTACTAGGTCCCTTCCACGACAGCATAAGGAGGTTGCCTCTCCAAGCCCTATTTGGGACAGGAAGGACAAGAGAGGTTAAAAGGCCCCTCCCACTTGCCAGTGTCTTACAAAGAAGCCTAGCATAGCAGAAGTAAACAAAAAAACTGATCAAACAGGAATAGGGAGGGAAATAAGTGCTGCGTGGAAGGAACCTAGAAACCGAATTAACGGTAAGAATAATTCTCCTTTCTCTAGGCCCTACCACGACAGCATAAGGAGGCATGCCAACGAATCCATACCTAGGGGGGGACCACAGCCTGCAGAACCTTCCGTCCAAAGGTCAAATCCCAGTTGGACAGTAGATCCAGGCGATAATGCTTAGTGAAGTAATGCAGAGACGACCAAGTCGCTGCCTTGCAGATCTGCTCCAGCGAAGCCCAAACCCGCTCAGCCCAGGAGACCAAAGTGGACCTAGTGGAATGGGCCGTGAACCCCAACGGCGGAGAGAGGCCATGGCAGACATAAGCCTCAGTGATTGCTTTCTTAATCCAGGCGGCTATAGAGCTTTTAGCCACCTTCTTGCCTTTATTGCCACCGAAATGCTGGCCGAACAAATTTTGGTCAACCCGCCAAGGGAAGTCACATCCAGGTAGTGCAATAGAACGCGCCGGACATCCAATAAATGGAATTCCGACTCCTTCGGGGACTTGGGATGTTAACAGAAGAAAGGGAGAACAATAGTCTGAGAATGGTGGAAATCAGACACCACCTTCGGCATAAAGGAAGGATCCAATTGGAAAACCACCGAATCATCACGGATAATAAGGAACAGATCCCGGATGGACAAGTCTTGCAATTCCCCAATACGACGCGCCGAGGTAATGGCCACCAAAAAAGCAGTTTTATGGGCCAAAGACCGCAGCGGACAGGAGGCCAGAGGTTCATACGGAGGATTAGAGAGACCCGTAAGAACCACATTCAGATCCCAGGCCGGGGTGAGGTTCAGACGCATGGGACACCTACGAGCAGCCGACCATGAAGCGACGGATCCAGTGATGATCCGCCAACCAGACATCAAAACACCAAACTCCGGGCCGACACCTGAACCTTAAGGGTACTCTGTTTAAGATCCATATCCAAACCCTGTTGAAGGAAATCAAGGACTTGAGAAATATTAGGGGACAAAGGGTCGGGAGCCCTAGAACTGCACCAGGAAGAAAATTTCTTCCATATTTTATTGTAGATAGAGTTCGTAACCGGTTTACGGCTCTGCTGTAAAGTAGCGATAACCCGGTCCGAAAGACCCTGGGCCCTTAGCGCCTGCGCCTCAGCAACCAAGCAGCCAGTTTGAGCCTCTGAGGCTCCGGGATGGAAGAGAGGGCCCTGTGAGAGCAAGCTCGGATCCTGACCGAGAAGGATTGGCCCATCCACCCTGAGGGACATGATGAGATTGAACCAGCTGTGCTTCGGCCACAGGGGAGTGATTAAAATCGTTGGGAGCCAAAAGAGGCAGAGGGGAAAAGGCGTAAGCAACCAAAAGTTCTACACGTGGGAAAATGCGTCTACTCCGAGCGCATCGTCGCACGGGTTGAGGGAGAAGAATGTGTGGACCTTTTGGTTGCTGTTGGAGGCAAAGAGTTCGACATCCGGGGAACGCCAACGTGCCACCAGAGTGCAGAAGATCGCCTGATCCAAACTCCACTCTCCCGGATGAAGATCCCGGCTACTGAGGAAATCGGCCTGAGTATTCAGAGCACCTTTCAAATGAACCGCGGAGAGGGACCAAAGGTCCCTCTCCACCAAACAAAAGATTCTTTGGGAGGCATCTTGTAGGCTGGCGAACCGAGTCCTGCCCTGGTGACGAAGATGTGCCACCGTGGTAATGTTGTCGGAGTAGACCAGAAAGTGGGAATCCCTGACCAGATGCCGAGCTGCCCAAAGAACCTCTTCCACCGCCCGTAACTCCCGTAGGTTGGAGGACCGAGACCGACACGTCGGACTCCAGTGACCCTAAACCGGTACTCGGCCCACCACAGCGCCCCAGCCCCGCTTGCTGGCATCTGTTGTGATGGCAACAAGGGGAGTCCGAGACCAAGCAAGCCCCTCTTCAAGTTGTCGGGGAACAGCCACCAATGGAGAGACCTGTGAGCCTGAAGACACCGAGAGTGAGCCTGCGCCCACATGACTGACAGAATGCAGGCAGTCATAGACCCCAGGGCTGACATGGCAGCTCGGAAAGTAGGAACCTTTAGAGACCGGATGGCGGAAATCTTCAAGGTCAGAGTAGATTGGTGATTGACTGGCAGAAAGGATATCTGCTGTACGGAATCCAGCATCACCCAAAGAATCTCCTTTTGGGGGATGGCTGGAATTGAGACTCTCAAAATCGGAATCCACCCCAAGGACCGGAGAACCTGCATTGTTCGGTGCAGATCGCGCCCGAGGGCTGTCGCTAAGGGTGCAACCAGAAGAAAATCGTTTAGATATGGAACCAGACAAATCCCTTCCTGTCGTAGGAAGGCCACCACCTCGCCCATAATGTTTGAGAAAACCTGAGGAGCAGAGGAGATGCCGAACGGGAGGACGTTGAATTGGAAATTATGTATACCTCCCCGGTAGAAGACCGCGAGAACTGGAGGAACTTCCGGTGCCCGGGATGAATGGGAACATGAAAGTAGGCGTCCTTTAGGTCGATAGTCGCCATTTGGAAATTTTGACCAATCAACGATACCGCGGAACCGATTGATTCCATTTTGAATATGCGGTACTTGATGTACCCATTGAGCTGCCGGAGATTGATAATAACCCTGGCCTTCCCCGACGGTTTTCTCACCAGAAAAAGTTGGGAGTAATGCCCGCAGCCCCGTTCCCCCGGAGGAACCGGGGAGATCACCAGGGAGCCCAGGAGCAACTGCACACTTGAGAACAGGAGATTCTGAGCTCCCGGAGTCGGCAAAGCAGTGATCCGAAGAAGCGGAGGAGGAGGGGACTCGAACTCGATCAGAAGCGCTTCCGCAATGACATTGAGGACCCACTGGCAACAAGATATTTCTCACCAGCGGGGAAGGAACCTCGAGAGTGTTCCCCCCCCACCAGCCCAGAGTCACTGCTTATCCTTCTGGGGACAGGACTGGGATGGGTCAAGCAGATTCTTGGCTCTACCCCTTGAAGAGGGACCATCTACCTCTCCCCCTGCCCCTAGGTTGAGAGGCCGGAGGCAGCAAGAGACAAAAAAGGGCTTCTTAGCCTGTTTTTGATGTCAGCGCAATTTTTGTCTGCCGCTTTCTCAAGGATCTCGTCCAAAGCCGGACCAAAAACCAAGTCGCCTTTGAAGGGGATGGAACAAAGTCATTTTTGAAGTAGAGTCCCCACTCTAACCATTCAACCAAAGGGCACGCCTTGCAGAGTTGGAGAGGACCGAAGTGTGAGCCCCCATACGAACCGACTCTGCAGAAGCGTCTGCAAGGAGGCTAGTAGCCCTACGAAGAAGGGGAAGGGATTCCAACAGCTCCTCTCTAGGAGTGCCCTGAGAAATATGAGTTTCCAATTCGTCTAACCATTTGAGAATGGAGCGGGACACACAAGTGGAGGCAATGTTAGCCTGCACGGTCATGGAAGAAGCCTCCCAAGAGCGCCTCATCAGACCCTCGATCTTACGATCCATTTGGTCTTTCAACTGAGAGGTATCCTCAAAGGGGAGTGCAGTTTTCTTAGTTACTCTTGCTACCTGCTCATCCACCTTCGGAAGCTCCCAACTGAACCCAGTTTCCTCCAGTGGAAATCTATTCCTAAGCAGAGTCTTAACTCGCTTATCCGCAAAATCCCATTCCTGGGAGATGAGATCCTGAATATAAGCATTGACTGGAAACCCCGGCTGCTTAGGCTGGTTTCACACTGCGATTTTGTTAAATCCGATGCTGTCCGATAAAAGCATCGGATCCGATTTAGCCCCCATGTTCTCCAATGGGGATCGGATGTGCACTTAATGGCATCCGATCTGCATCCGATCCTGTCGATTTTTCTCAGGAGCCAAAATCAGAGACTGCTCCAATTTTGGTATCCGATTAAAAAAATCGGATTGCATCGGATCCGATGTGATCCGATTAAAATAATATGGGAGTCTATGGGGGATCGGATCGGATGGAAAAATCGGATCCAATTTTCTGTATTGAGCATTCTCAATACCCTAAGACCACTCCCAAAACCTCCCACAGCCCTCCCCCAGCCATTTAAATCGGATCTAATAAAAAATCGGATCGGATGGCATCCAATTTTGAGCATCCGATGCTGTCCGATTTTCATCGGATTTAACAAAATCGTAATGTGAAAGTAGCCTAAAAGGAGCATAGCCCAGCGAACATTTCATCCTGTGCCGACTGGAGGACCTCCTCCTCCTCTAAGCCCATACTACGCACGGCACCTATGAGCTCCCTCAACTCGTCTGAAGAGAAGAGAAATTTCTTAGAATCAGAAGCCGGAGAAGGAGAGGGGATCAATCCCTGATCAGACTCTGGATCAATCGGATCCTCAGGGTCAGACTGTGCTGCCTGGAGCCTACGCTTTTTGGGGAAGGAGCCCAGGAGCAGGGACGGGGAGCCCCGCAGGAACGGCAGCCAAGGAAGCCCGGTATCTCATGCTGAACCACAGACCTCAACTCATCCACAAGAGAGGGATGCTCAGCCTGACCACTGTCTCCGTACAGTCCTGACATAACTCTTCTCCGAAGGGACAGGAAGTTTCTTAACACAGACAGGGCATGTGGCAGTTTTAGAGGTCTTTTTAGGGGCAGCCTTCTCTCCCTAGAAAAAAAGAGAAACAAGGTTGCAATCAGCAACTGTGCAGGGACATAGGCAAATGGACCCCCCCACAACACCTACTGTGGCAGGGGTAGTGCTAGCTTAAGCAGAAACGTCCGTCATGTTGCAGGCAGAGCTTACCTTTACTGAAGTCCACAGTGGCCTATATACCAAGGAGCCACCTGCAGCACATCATGGAATGATTTTCCCCTCCCTGTCCCCCTGCCTTGGTCCATAGGCAGTCCACATCACGTGTGGCGTGTCCTGCACGCTGCCCCGCCGGGAGCCAACGCCAGTCCGGAAGCGCGGTGCTCTTGCACGAACACGAGACCGGAAGTGATGTGGCGGCCTGCCCAACGTCACTCCCAGTCTGCGTGGACAGTGTGCGGATGCAGGGAAACGCTGGCAGGCTCATGGAGACTATCGGAAAGGGAGCCCTCGGTCCGCATTGCCCCAGGAGCGCTGGAGAACAGGGCGCATGGTCCACTTAAAACGATGGCGGAAGTAGCAGGAGAGCAGGAGGAGGAGAGCCACCAACCAATGCTGCCCAGCATAAAAAAAAAAAAAAAGAAAAGAAAAAACCACGGGTATGCCCAGCTGCTGGCCCCACAGCATACCAAAAAACCTCTCCATGCCCCATGGGGGACAGGAAAGACACTGGCAAGTGGGAGGGGCCTTTTAACCTCTCTTGTGCTTCCTGTCCCAAATAGGGCGTGGAGAGGCAACCTCCTTATGCTGTCGTGGAAGGACCTAGAGAAAAATTATTTTCCCACCCTGCTCTATTTTGTATAACACTGTATATAAGGGGGAGAAAAACTGTGCAGCACTGTTTTTCTTTTATGGTTCTGAACCTGTGTGTTAATCACATTACCGATCACATGACATATCAAAAGATGATCATGTGACATTGGGGTGGGGGCCCTCATCTTCTAAGCAGCCCTGGCTACTCTTAATCTGCCCATGACTACCAGTAGTGTGGATGCCCCTACATTTCTGTTAGATGATGACCCGGGAGTGGGGGATTGATTTTTTGTGGGTTGAGTAGAAGTTTTTATTGGTGGCATTTTGGATTACACAACACTTTGGATCAGTTCACATTTATCCTGTGCTTTACGCTGAGCATTTACATCAAGGTTTCCATCTAAATCTACAAAATATGAGATTCAGATGACACCCACAAGGGATCCATTCACTAATGAGGCAGCAGATACTGTGGACTCTGTGTGGCTTCTGTTCAGCGATATCTGGCTTTTTTATGTTCACAAAAAAGGTGGCTGACCGCACATTTATGCCCATCTAAAAAAAAAAAAAAAAAAAAAACTACGGACATGGAAGACTCATAGGCCAGAGAGCGCCCAAAGTGTTTCCATCTGTCTCATTATAGACGTTTTTCTGTTGGGGGTCCCATATGAATTACGTATTTCATAAATTTAACCTTAGAAAACCATAGAAATAAGATGTAAAGATTGAATGTTGTTGGTAAGGGGTTAGCAGACCAACCACGGGAACGTGCCGGCTTCCCCTAGATAGGCAGGTTAGCCGGCTGGTGCGCCAGCTTTAGTCTATGGTGCATTAATTATATCTCCAGACAAACGAATCATTTATCCAAGAAATCAGAAGTGGCTTACTGTGAACAATCACCAAAGTCTTCTCGTCTTCTTCGCTGTCCGGTCCTGAACACCACTCATCTCCACTGTACGGCTGTTTACGCTCCAAAACGCAACGTCGTTTGCTGCGAGGCGGTACCTCTCCTAAAAAAACCACATGGCAGGTCAGAAGCCGAAACCAAAATCACCGGTATTACTAGAATTATAGCTCACAGAATCACAACAACAAAATGTGGACATCCGCCCAGCAGGAAGAGAGATGACCAACCACTCTGATATTCGGTATTTTTTCCTTTATAATATTTGGTTATCTACTTTTTTAAGGCTCGTCTGTCTTGAAACTAAACTAGCTCTTTTGTTCGGGGGATGGCTTCTTTGGTTTGCAAAATGGTAGAAGACCAATACTTCAGGTTGGGAATTTTTTCAACATAGATAACCACATTGAGTTTCACTAGTCCGATGTGCAGACACCTAGCAGGTAGACTCAAATCACAATGATAGATTTTTTTTCTTCAATAACTTATTTTTTTATGATTCATGCAGTTACACCAATCGATCACATTATAGATTACGGTGGTTGACCACGCTTCATGCGACATATAATCATGTGAAATTTTTTCAATTCATAATAAAGTGCATATCAAAGTGTGATATCATTATTTACATATCTTTCCTAATGCAGTTTGGCTCTTAACCACCTTGTTTTGCGCTCTCTAAATGTAGGGTTACTTTAAATACAAGAACCAGCTCACCACAATTGGTTCCTGAAACGTCGGAGCTTGGATTTGTCTTTGCAGAGAAGAGAAGAATCCAGAAAATGGAGAAGATCCAGCTTCACAAATAAAAATCTTTTATTGGGTGATATAAAAGTCCAGGAAGGCTCACACACTTAGAAATGTAAACAACAGTTACACTTTATCTAATAATAATAATGTAGGGCAAGTGATTATAATAAACTTTCAAATATACTTCATAAATGAAACTGGAAGAAAATGTTACAAAAAAGCCTTCCAGAAGATGTCCCCACTAGGCTGTTTCGACATATGCTGGTTGTCAGGGAAATCCGTCTTCAGCTCCACGCACTGAATACAGCATTCACAATACAGCTGATCAGATTCTCAGGTTACTTCAAGCAAGGAAAGTGCTAAACTCAGGCACTGAAAGATTACCGTGGATCCTGTAGATGTTTAGTGTGTGAACCCTTCCTGGACTTGAAGCTGGATCTTCATTTCTTGGTTACTTTATGCATGTTCATAGTTCATCAAGGGGATGTTTTTCTCATGGATTAAATTACAAACTGACGACTCCTATATACAGACTGGAGTCTTCATGTGTTCTGGACTTGGAAGTTGTCACATGCCAGCACCAGTCTTAATATGCGCATGTTCAGATAAGCCCGTTTCCCTACTGCTTGTGGGCCGGGGTGGAGTGTGATGACTTAGAGATAGTCCTGTGCATGGACCAAGGAGCAGATCAATATTGGACATTTTATTTATCATATAATACACATCCGGGTCTGTACTTATAACTGACCAAGTACACTTATGTCAAGTCCCCTGACAAAGCCATCGATTGCGAAACGTGCATTGGGGAAAGCAGCTACACAGCACTAATCTCCAGACCCACTGTGGGTATGTTATTTTGTGAGACCAATTTTAGCTCTACACACGAGTGATAATTAAGGTTCAATAGCAATAGGTGCATGTACTAGGAACTGTCCCTTATGTGTCTCATGTACTCATTGCCACTGTTGCCAGAATGTCAGGTCACTGTGGAATAGTGTTGTACTTGCAGATTGTGCATTTCTACCATTAGCGTGTGTAAGGAGTGCGCGTGTGTGCATGTGTAATAGATCATACACATACATACTTTATTTGCAGTATGTTTCATGCTTTGTCGTTCTCTCTATAACTAATTATGGGAGGTGGGGGGGACTGGCCCTTAAATATCTGTGAGATTTTTATTTTACTAAAATCACTTACTGCAGATTAAATAGAAACAAAACTAGAACTGAGAACAGTTCATCTGCCTAGAATAAAACGCTCAGCTCAACATTAATATTTGTATAAATGCATTCTCCTGTACCAGCTTCTATTACCTACCAGCCGAGCCATTTACACCAAAATCCAATTACACAACTGGAAATAAAATAACATTGGGACATTGGAAAAATGCGAGTCTAATTTTACACAAGAGCTTCTGGAGTCATTGTAATAAAATGTCATTTTGGGCCAAATCGCTTATGTAACACGCAGCCCTGAAGATGCTCTTTGGCCAAGGAAAAAAAAAAGGTTTAAGTGTCTGAAATATCTTCAAATAAAATATGATAACGCAGTCTGTGTGTGAGGTTAGAGGAACTAGAAGGGTATGAATTAGCAGAGATATCAAGTTCAGGAACTAGCACATGTATATTAGCCACAACAGTCAGGTCTGGCCTTAGCTTTTATACTGAAGAGTCTAAAGCCCCAGTCACACATAACGATATCGTTAGAGAGATCGTAGTAACTGTGACGTTACAACGATCTCTCCAGCGATATCGTTCTGTGTGACACTTTGCAGCGATCAGGCCCCTGCTGTGAGGTCGCTGATCGCTGCAAAGTGCTGTGGGTCATTTTTAGTTCGTTGGTTTCCCGCTGGTCAGCACGCATCGCTGCGTGTGACCGCAAGAAACCAGCGATCAGTGACCTCAGAGGGCTGGTTACTATGGTAAACACCGGGTATCCAGGCAGCACGCGCTGCCTAGATATCCGGCGTTTACCATGGTTACCAGCGTCCTCCCTGCTTAGCACTGCCTGTAAGCAGGGAGAACGCTGGTAACTATGATAAACAGCGGGTATCTAGGCAGTGAGCGCTGCCTGGATACTGCGCTGTTTATCATAGTTACCAGCGTTCTCCCTGCTTAGCGCTGCCTATAAGGCAGGGCTAAGCAGGGAGCGATGTGGGAGGTGGCTCACATGGCCTGATCGCTGGGGAGATCTGCCTGTTTGACAGCTCCCCAGTGATCAGGTAACGACGCTCCAGCGATCCGGCAGGTCGTTATCGCTGTCGGGATCGTTGGAGCGATCGTTATGTGTGACAGCACCTTTATGAGCGTGTGCAAAAGTCATTGTGAAGGGAGGAGGAGCTATGACCGCTATTGTGATTGTTGGATCAGCTGTGTATACAGGGGTAACTGTAACCTGGAATCTGGAATCCTGCCTCTGATAATCTGAAATAACCCTGCTGGTCAGTGGGAAAATTGCAGAATTATCAATTTTATCTCTTTATTTTCTGTAAATTCATTACAGATACAGGTGCATCTCAATGAATTGGAATATCATGAAAAAGTTCAATACAAAAAGTGAAACACATACATTATAGAGAGTCATAACAAACAGAGTGATCTATTTCAAGTGTTTATGTCTAGCGGTAGAAGGGAAAGGGTTAAGCCATGCGCTACCAATCAGATAGTGAAATCCCAGGACAAGGTATAGCGCTGGATTTTACTCTCGGTGGGGTCCGGTGTGGTATACAGATCAAAGCCCTAATAGTGGTTGTAACTCTCATAATCCTTCCAGGTGAGTGGTTTTCCACACCAATACACAGATAAGACCCTATTTGTGCTTATCTCCCACTTTTTTAGTTTGTGCGAAGTGTTTTGTCTATAAATGTTGATGATTATGGCTTACAGCCAATCTAAACCCAAAGGTCATTATCTCAGAAAATTAAAATCGGGAGGATGAAGGGTTAAAAACCGCACTGCCGTATTCCACAAATCGTCAAAGGGTGAATAGAATATTGATTTAATAGTCAACACATTTCAGAGCTTCCTGAAATGCCCTGAAACATGACAATATGATAACGATTTGTCTTGAGGAAGGGGCTGGGGAGCCCTGAAACACAATGACTAATACATCAATATCATCTTCACTCTTCAATGTCTCATGGAATACGGCAGCACAGTTTTTAACCCTTCATCCTCCCTACTCTATATGCACCACGCTGGCGAGTCGGTCAACAGAGTAGGGGGTACGCTAAATACCGGACAGGTTTCTACTTCAGTGGGGATCACAGCTGGTCGGGTCCCGGTCCCGTGCCCTGGACACTCAATGGCTGAGGGGAAAACTATTTGGCATGGGGGATTATTATACGTGACGCCACCTCTGGTACCTGGTAATGTAGTTACCAGCGCTGCAGCCGGCCGCTGAGGTGATGGTAATGCAGCTTTGGTAGTACAGCTCCCCACAGGCAGAGCTTTACCTCAGGCCAGTGGGGTGGATGAGGGGAGTAGTAGTCCTCACCTCTGAGAAGCTGTAGAGGCCTTCTGGGCGTCAGATGAAAGGAGACCAGACACCAGATCAGCTTATTTTACTTGCACCAAGTGAAAATGTTACACGGTACAGTCTGGTTTAACGGGGGTTGCAGCCGTGGATTTTGGAGGCTTTCCCAGAGTCTCTACAATAACTTTCTTGGTCTCTACTTCCAGTGGCTCTTGGCTCACTGCTCTCAGCCACACTAAAGAGCCCCTTCGCCGGTCCCCAGGTCTGTTACTAAGGTACTTCTGACTCCTTTTCGGTTCTGACAGGAGTGGTGAGAAGATGAAGTCTCTCACCACCAGTAATTAGTCCTTCCCTTTTAGTATCTTGGACCCTCTTTGGGACAGAGGTGGGATTTAGTCTTGTGACGATGTGGCTCCTAATTTAAGGCCCACAGTCTGCCGGTCAGGGATAAACTATCAACTGACCTCCTCGGTTCCGGTTCACCGGTGTTGACCCGGACTTTTCTCCAGCTGGCTCCGACCAGTCCTGGAGAGTCCCCTTCCATTGTCTGGGTCACCTCCCTATGAGATAAAAACAATAGTACAGCGGTCTCAGGGAGCGCCAAAGGAATACTGGACAAATTAGTGGATAAGAACCGACCTTTATTCTTCCTCCAATACCACTGCCACAACGCGTTTCAACGGTCTAAGCCGTCTACCCCACCTGATGAAGACGGCTTAGACCGTTGAAACGCGTTGTGGCAGTGGTATTGGAGGAAGAATAAAGGTCGGTTCTTATCCACTAATTTGTCCAGTATTCCTTTGGCGCTCCCTGAGACCGCTGTACTATTGTTTTTATGTGAGTTCTCTCTCTACGGAGCCAAAGCGGCAGGAGCAGCCTGGAACATCTGGAGTGTTGAGGACCTGTGGTTACCTAATTACCGGGATAAACACACTGAGGACCTGCGGTGACGCGGTATCCGGTCCGGTAGGATTACGTGAAAATCGCGGAGCACAGATTTGTGAACGCAAACACCGGCAGGACGGCAGCACTAATAGTAAGAGGCGACCCGGAGCCCCATCACCCACACGTTTAATCTTGGTTGTGTAGACGTACACAACCATTATAGGTGAGTGCACTGGCACTTTTTATTTATACAAATAGCCCTGTGTGTCTACACATGCGCCCTTTTCTTTTTCTTTCTACCTCCCTATGAGAGACGGACTCCTGTCACAACCACAGGGTCCCCTGCGACCATCCTCCCCACTCTTCTGTCACTGTCTGACTGACTTGTCAGTAACTGTCACTCAAGGTCTTCTCGCTCTCTTAGGCTCCAGCCCCTGGGACATACTGAATACCAGTCCCCTGTACTAAGGTGTCCTATGAGCGTGTTTTAGTGCAGACTCTGGGTTTCTCCCTCAACCACGACTACGGAGGCACTCCACCTTCTGTTTGGGGTGCAGTACCTCCCTGTGGTGTCCCACCATAGGGGCGCCACACTGGGGTCTGCAGCAGCCGTAATATGCTTTTATAGTCGTTGTGAATAAGACAAAATTAGGAGGAGAGGCACTCCTGAAATAATACCTGTTGGTCAAGTGGAGGATGTACAGGTAGATCACACTAATCTGATGTGGTTATGCGGCCGGCCTAACCACGGAGAAAGAGCCCGCGGTGCTTGTCGCGCACCAGTCGCCGTACCTACTTCCGGGTCCAGGAATAGACGCTGTATACAGAGGATACACACGCATTCCTAGTGTTCTGTGTGAGACCCAGCTGTTGTACCCTGTTAGTAATCAACGAAGATTTCTAGCTGGGAAGGAGTTAACTTGGTGTGAGGTTATTAATTAAGCTCCTCTTAAATACTTTATGTGCAAAGTACTGGTCATCACCTGATGAAGGCGGAGATTACCGCCGAAACGCATTGTCAAGAGACTGACCACAAGTAAAGAAACATTTTTACCCTTGTTAAAAGGTCTGCTGGTTCCTGAGCACCCGGTTAGCCTGTTTTTATAGTGGTTGTGGCTCTCACAACCACACAAGGTGAAGCCTCCGATACCTATTTAGGTCATATTTTATCTCCCAGACCCTTCATCCTCCATACTTTAATTTTCTGAGATAATGAATTTTGGGTTTTCATGGTCTGTAAGCCAAAATCATCAACATTAACAGAAATAAACACATGAAAGAGATCACTCTGTGTGTAATGACTATATAATATATGTGTTTCACTTTTTGTATTGAATTTCTGAAATAGGTGATCTTTTTGATGATATTCTAATTCATGGAGATGCACACACCTACACACACATGTATACATACATATATATATGTATGTATAACAAATATGGTTTACAAATACATGTGTCACAAAATTTTGATTTCCATAGTCAGTCATCATTAGAGGATGATGATGGCTTCTCTATAACAATCTACAAAAAAGGAGGAGGTGGGAGGAGGAGGATTCAGCGGTTGCAGTTAGTCTTGTGGTAATAGGGCATCCTTAATTTTCTTTTCTTATCTTCTTTGCTATGGTCGGCCATCATTACTTTATTGAATGCAGTCCTGCTGATCAGTACAATAGGAGGACTCCAGGGATCCTGCCAGGAAACAGGACTGGGCTGCATTACAAGACACAGACACCCGTATGGACAAGACATGAGGCTTAAGTACCCAAAGGAAAGGGAGATGCAATGTTCAGGGGTCCCGGAGGTTCCCTACCGATACCCCATTGATGGCTTATCCTACAGAAATCCTATAATGTGCTGGGAATTCCCTAAGATGCCATGATCTACATGGACGCTCCTGGTGAGTATATGCAATGTAGTAATTTTCTCTAGAATACAGAAACGATCATGGGAACTGATTAATTTGACAGCACCTCAAATATGGGAAATAGTCTACTCTATAATATGAAATTCACTCAAACACCTAAGACTCCGAGGAATTTATCAGGGAGGAATATTCTCACTCCATCATCTGAGAAATCTGGCACATCTGCCCATACAGTACTTCAGTCTAGGAGTTGTTACGCCAGCCCCCTCACCCACACTGGAAGAAGCAATGTGAATTTCATTGTGGCTACAACAGATGAATCTGGTTAAAGGGGATGGTTCAGCAGGATTTTGCTGTGTAAGCTGAAGACAGCATGCTGTTAGTTAAAAAACAAAACAAAAATCAACTGTGCTTCTCCTATCAGGGTCTGTTAGGGCCCTTTCACATCTGCGTTTTTCGTAATTCGCGGCAGATGCGGTGAAAAAACCGCATCTGCCGCGTTTACCGCATAACCGTTCCACTTGCGGCGCGGTTGCGGTTTTTTCTATGCAATGTATAGGCATACTTGCGGCAGGTGCGGCAAGTGCGGTTTTGCACTTGCGGCAGGTGCGGCCGCGAAAAAAACCGCAGTAAGCCGCGGTTTTTTTCGCGGCCGCACCTGCCGCAAGTGCAAAACCGCACTTGCCGCACCTGCCGCAAGTACGCCTATACATTGCATAGAAAAAACCGCAACCGCGCCGCAAGTGGAACGGTTATGCGGCAATCGTGGCAGATGCGGTTTTTTCACCGCATCTGCCGCGAATTACGAAAAACGCAGATGTGAAAGCACCCTTAAACTGTTTACTTAAACTAATGACTTTATTACTCTGTTCTTAACACTGCAGAACCAAAAACGTAACGTGCAAGTCCAGTCACAGTGAATGCACCATCACTATACAGAGCCTGGAGTGGGGGCAGCTCAGCTCTGCTGTGTTCCTAACAATACATTCTTTGTGTGGGGACAGCTGCACGCAGAAATCCATGTGATCCCCCATTGGATTTAGTGTTTCTTTGCCTACACTATGTTACTGTCAGATGAGTAGTAAAAACCTGATGACAATTCCCTTTAAGCCTATTTGTCTCGATCTCACAACAAATGCGCTATCCTCACCTTCCCCCGGTCCAGCAGTCTCAGCCGCGGCTCCTGGTGGGCGGTGCTGGTGATGTGACAATCAGTGAGCTCAGTCGGTCTACACACTTTACATCTTAAATTACAGTAAGAAGACATAATGACATGATTTTGTCTGTACCTTTTGGTTCTGGGTCCAGAGACGGGGTTCCTGGATCTTTCTGCTCTGCTACCTCTCCAGCGGGTTCTCTTTGCCCGTTCCCATGGTTTGGGCCCTGGTTCTGTGTGGCTTTCAGACCCACACCGCTTGGCGACATGTGACTGGGTATGGGGCCGAGCAGCCCTGTCCCTTTGGATCCTTGGCTCACATTTGCAGGCTGTGATTGTCCACCATTGCTAGATGCCTTCCCATGATTGCTCAGTTTGCTTTCAGAGTGCATTTGATTGGCAGAGAATTACACTGATGATAAGAGGGATGTGAAGAACCTGGACAAAGAAAAATGAGAAATACATAACCACTCCCATTTATATATGATTCTATTACAAAAGTGTATGCAACAAAAACTATAATACACAGCATTGCCGGTCTAAAAATTATGTTTTCACTAACCAGCATGACTGATCCCCACCATTAATGTTTACCTTGTAAAATTATACAATTTGTGGTCTCCCTGCTTCAGTCATACACAAATTACTGCAAATTGTGTTATCACTAAGAACAAAAGTACAGAGTGTCTGCAGTGGGCTCCCCTAGTGGTGGCTCAGGATTCAGTCATTTGGACCTCTGGAAAAAAATAAAAATAAATAAAAAAAAAACATACACACATGGGAACCTATAAATATCCAAGCACCTATAGGAGAGAGAGCCAATGGCTGCCATGTTGGTCCTTGGACTGATATGCTATGGCAAATCAGGTGCAGGCATTGGCCAGGTTCAAAACACTATTAACCTGCAGATTAACCCCATGTCTGTATGTGGAAACGTATTGATAGTTCATGAACTTTCCAACATTTTTTCACATTACACCCCACAAACAAATGTATCTTATGTGATTTAGCACACTAATTGGCAAGTATATGTGAAGTGTAAAGTAAATGATACATGGTTTTCTTAATATATAAATCTGACAATTGTGACTTGAATTTGTATACAGCCCCCACGAATCAATATTTTGTGGGATCACCTTTCCCTGCAGTTACTTCTGCCAGTCTTTTGGGTGATGTCACTTCAGCTTTGCCCATCTAGAGGATGACATTTTTGCCCATTCTTCTTTGCTCAGTAGCTCTCGCTCAGTGACAATGGATGGAGGACCTCTGTGATCAGCAATTATCAAGTCTTGTCACAGATTCTCAATGGGATTTCGGGATGGACAGTGACTGGGCCATTCACCATATGAAAATGCTTTGATGTAAACTATCCATTGTAGACCTGGCAGGATGTTTAGGGTCGTTGTCCTGCTGGATGGTGAACCTACACCCCAGTTCTCTGGTCTTGTGGAGTTTAACAGGTTTTCCTTCAGGATTGCCCTGTATTTAGCTCCATCCATCTTATCATCTCTGAACAGCTTTCCCTGTCCCTGCTGAAGTCAAGCCTCCCCACAGCATGATACAGCCTCCACCATGTATGATGGTGGGGATGAGGTTTCAGGGTGATGTGCAGTATTAGTTTTCCACCACACAATGTTTTGTATTTAACCCAAAACGTTTTACTTTGGTCTCATCTAACCAGAGCACATTCTCACACGTGCTCGCTGTATCCCCCTACGTGGCGTTTTCCACATGAGACTTATGGCTTGCTTTCAAAAATGTATTTCTTCTTGCCATTATCCCATAAAGACCAGAATTTGTCAGGCTCAGACAAGGGGATGGTCCAGTGCATGGCACAATACACAAGTGAGAAGGAAAGGGAGAGGAAGGCCCTGACGATAGGAGGTGTCCCATCCCTCGCTCCCTGACACTAACCTATGTCTGGTCCTGAGCTCTCCTAACGTCCCTAAGCGGGTCCTTTCTGACGCTGCCGTCACGTGCCTAGTTCTCAAATGTCCCTCCACTCACCCCGACTAGTTAACTAGACATCACGACTGTAGTAATAGAACACAGGGGAAGGTGGATAGGAGAACACAGACAATAAAAAAAAAAAAAAAAAACTTAATAGCAAAACTCTGACACCAGGGCTGCAGACGACACAGCTCCAAGCAGACCTCAAGCAGAAGAAATGCCAGCAGCCACAAGAGCGCTCCTCACTCCATGGTGGTCAGCATAGAAAGATTCTATTATCAGCAACAGAAGATGGGTCATGTGGCTATTTAAAGGGAATAAGGGTGTGGTCACAAACTGGCAGCACCTGAGATAGAACTGACCAGGAACTATCAACAAGGAAAGAGTCACTAACACTAGCTGCACCAACAGACAGCAAACACATTTAAAATCTGGAGTTTCACTAAACAATGTGAAGCTCAGATCTCAAAGCGGTCACCATTCTCCCAAGTACAGGAGGCACTCGTGACAAATTTGTGTAGATTACAACTAATAGTTGTCCCGAGCTGTGATCACTGCAGCTTCTCCACAGTGACCATGGGCCTCTCGGCTGCTTCTCTAATTAGTGCTCTCCATGATTGGAATGTCTATTTCGGTGGACGGCCAAGTCTTGGTAGGTTTGCAGTTGTGCCATACTCCTTCCATTTTTGGATGATGGATTGAACAGTGCTCTGTGAGATGTTCACAGCTTCTTTTTTTATAATCATAATCTAAACCTTCTTTACTCTTCTCTACAACTTTATCCCTGACCTGTCTGGTGTGTCCCTTGGTTTTCATTATGTCATTTGATCCTTAATGTTCTAAAGCAAACCTCTGAGGCCTTCATAGAGCAGCTGTAGTTATATACGAAGGAGAAATTACACACTGGTGGGCTCAATTTACTAATTAGGTGACTTCTGTAGACCAGTGTTTCCCAACTCCAGTCCTCAAGGCACACCAACAGGTCATGTTTTCAGGATTTCCTTATCATTAGACAGATGATGGAATTATCCCCTGTGCAAGTGATTAAATTATCACCTATGCAATCCTAAGGAAATCCTGAAAACATGACCTGTTGGTGTGCCTTGAGGACTGGAGTTGGGAAACACTGCTGTAGACAATTGCCCACTCAAGATTTTATTTAGGGGTATAAAGCTACATGGGGCTATGCAAGAATGTTTGTCATGATTGTCAGATTTATACATTTGTAAAATATATTTACATTTAATTTAAATTATGTATCCTTTCCTTTACACTTCACAAGTACTTGCTAATTAGTGTTGGTATATCGCATAAAATTCCTAAAAAAGTATACGTAGGTTTGTGGGTTTACTGTGGAAAAAGGCATAACGTTTCCAGGGTATCAGAACTTTTTGAAAGCACAGTAAAGATGAAACAGCAGGGGCTATCCCACAGTGAGGCCAGATTGACCCCTTCTCCATTATTATAGAGCCCTCTTTTTTCTATGCTAGTATATAAGACTATTGCACGATTAATATGGATGGAAAGCTCCCTGTATCCGAAAACAAAAAAAAACAAAAAAAAGATTCAAATCAGATAACAAAATGCATAAGAGCAAAGCAGAATGTGAGCCTGTGCCCAGAATGTGCACAAATCCCGGCTGTTTGGAGCGGTTTGCCTCCATTACTTTGCATGTTCTCTGTGATTTGGCACAATGCTATTTCACACATTCAATAGTCAACAGCAGGGAGATTAAGAAACAACAAGGATGCAAAACAAACTGTTCCTGTTGTACACGCTGTACACCGCCACATACACACATCTTCCCACGTGTTTCCACAACAAACGGGTTACCAGCTACACGGCAGCTGAAGAGCGAAGCCAGTATATGGGGATGAGTTACTGTATGTTCTCATCCATATTATGGCTACAAGGCCAAGAACAAGCACATTCACAGAGGCCTACAGGACTACATCACGGGACCATGGGTGGACTAGGACTTCTGAACATACAATCACAACACAGTTGTGTGAATTAGGCCAAATAAAACCATTTTAAGACCTCAACCTAAAATCGTCATAAATTGGTGAATAGAGCAAAAGACCAAAGATTAAGAGCGATGACAGAGATTTATATAGAGAACTTGAAAGTATTTTACTGGAGATTGAGCTGTTCTAATTGGTGTTAAATGTATCAGTCTTACTGTATTTGATTACATTTGTTGCATCTTTAACCATATCACTTTTCTCTACAAATGTCCCACATTTCGGTCCAATTTTAGGGATTAAGTGCAATCAGCTTGACTTGTCCGTGCAACGTCTCCTCCTTTAAAAGCAAACATGGAAGGCGAGACCCGCTGATAGTAAACCAGACATTACAAAGAACCTAATATAAAGAATGTCCGGAAAGAAAAAAGGAATGGTATACAATAGGTCTTACCATACAAAGTAAATTATACCAAAATGTAAAGAGACTGGGAACATCATCCAATAAACAAAGAAAATAAAATAAAGTTCATTAGAAGCAAAAAAGAGATACTCCAAATACAATAACAAGAACAAAGGACATGCACCTTACAGATGATGGGACATGTCCGTATACTGCCGGGAACTAGAGCTTCTGAGAATACACCCAAATCCAGAAGACCCTCGTTCTACCGTTCAAAAGTTTGGGGTCATTTAGAAATTTCCTTATTTTTGAAAGTAAAGCGCATTTTTTTTTTTTTTAAATTAAACCAACATAAAATGAATCAGAAGCACACTCTACATTGTTAATGTGGTAAATGACTATTCTAGCTGCAAACATCTGTTTTTTTATGCAATATCTACAAAACCCTTGTACAAGTATGTAAGCAGAGCTGAAAACGGTTTGGCTGTTTAGAGAAGCTATGAAATTGACCTTCCTTTGAGCTAGTTGAGAATCTGGAGCATTACATTTATTTGTTCTATGAAACTCTCAAAATGGCCAGAAAAAGAGAACTTTCATGTGAAACTCGACAGTCTATTCTTTTTCTTAGAAATGAAGGCTATTCCATGCGAGAATTTGCCAAGAAACTGAAGATTTCCTACAACGGTGTGTACTACTCCCTTCAGAGGAGAGCACAAACAATCTCTAACCAGAGAATAAAGAGAAGTGGGAGGCCCCGCTGCACAACTGAGCAACAAGACAAGTACATTAGTGTCTCTAGTTTGAGAAATTGACTCCTCACAGCTCCTCTCCTGGCAGCTTCATTAAATAGTACCCGCAAAACGCCAGTGTCAATGTCTACAGTGAAGAGGTGACTCCGGGATACTGGCCTTCAGGGCAGAGTGGCAAAAAAAAAAAAAGCCATATCTGCGACTGGCTAATAAAAGGAAAAGATTAATATGGGCAAAAGAACACAGACATTGGACAGAGGAAGATTGGAAAAAAGTTTTATGGACAGACGAATCAAAGTTTGAGGTGTTTGGGTCACACAGAAGAACATTTGTGAGATGCAGAACAACTGAAAAAATGCTGGAAGAGTGTCTGACGCCATCTGTCAAGCATGGTGGAGGTAATATGATGGTCTGGGGTTGCTTTGGTGCTGGTAAAGTGGGAAATTTATACAAGGTAAAAGAGATTTTGAGAAAGGAAGGCTATCGCTCCATTTTGCAACATCAAGCCATACCCTATGGACAGTGCTTGATTGAAGCCAATTTCTTCCTACAATAGGACAATGACCCAAAGCACACCTCCAAATTATGCATGAACTATTTAGGGAAGAAGCAGGCAGCTGGTATTCTATCTGTAATGGAGTGGCCAGAGCAGTCACCAGATCTCAACCCCATTGAGCTGTTGTGGGAGCAGCTTGACCGTATGGTACGCAAAAAGGGCCCATCAAACCAATCCAACTTGTGGGAGAGGCTTCAGCAAGAATGGGGTGAAATTTCTCAAGATTACCTCAGCAAATTAACAGCTAGAATGACAAAGGTCTGCAATGCTGTAATTGCTGCAAAGGAGCATTCTTTGACGAAAGCAAAGTTTGAAGGAGAGAATTATTATTTCAAATAAATAATCATTATTTCTAACCTTGTCAATGTCTGGACTATATTTTCTATTCATTTTGCAACTCATTTCATAAATAAAAGTATGAGTTTTCATGGAAAACACAAAATTGTCTGGACGACCCCAAACTTTTAGGGTACCTTTACATGCCGCCACAGGAAAGCAGCAACTGCCGGGCACTGGGGACAATTGTGCCTGTTGCCATGAAATTGCTACGAAATTGCGGCGTGTAAATAGGGAAATTCCTCCCTGTGCCCTGCAGTTCCTTTGAATACCTGTTGCTGAGCCGTGCTCAAAAACAGGAAGGCACAATTGCTATGGTGGTGGCGTGTAAACGGGGCACAGGCAAGGTATTTGAGTGGCCTACGAATTGCCAGGGGCGTGCCATGGTGTCATGGATACCACGCCCCATCAGCGATCATTGGTGGAGGCTCCTGCGTTACGATTGGTTGTCCCTTCACAGGGCGCCATATTTAAAGAGCCATCCATTCACAGTCCACAATTGCATTGGCGTCATGTATTAGCCAGCCTTCCTGCGCAGGCTGGCCAATCATGACTCTATTGCGTTGTCCAATCAACGCTTGTGCATTATGGAACACACAACTCTGTCACGCCTATGTACTTACGGCGCGAAAGATGTACGCCCATATTCCTTTGTGGTAGCGGCGTGTGAAGTAGCGAAGGTATTCCATAGGAAGTAAGCCGCGGCACCCGTCGGCACTTCCGGGGAACAAAAATGCCTTCAGTGGAGTACGAAATGGCGGCGTGTATATGCGGCATCAGCAATCGGTATCCACCGTTAAAAACGTGCGTGTGCACGTGCGGTGGATATCTGTTGCTAGCCGCAGTGGCGGCGTGTAAAGGTACCCTTAGGGTACCTTTACACACGGCTACATTTGTAGCTTGTCACCAGGTAACTTACTGGTTGCAGTGAAATACATGGATACATGGTTCTATCTTGTTGCTGTGTACAAATGGAATCATGTATCCATGATTTCGCTGCAACCAGTAAGTTACCTGGTGACAAGCTACAAATGTAGCCGTGTGTAAAGGTACCCTTAGGGTAAAGTAGTTCCATGTGTGGTGCAGCACTTACCACCTAGTTTCTTACCAACACAGCTCTGCTTTGCCTCAAACACTGACACAGAATGTATTCTATGCCTCTGTGCATTCAATGCTCCTGTAAAAGATTTTATCCTCTGCCACTTACATCACTATAGCTGCCTGTGTAATTTGACATCGTTAGCTGGTTTCTAGCCAAGTTCAACTCAACTGCACTAATCCACAATGGTGCTTGTAATTATTAGGCAGTGCAAAGCTTGACAGAGACGCGTTTGTTGCCTGCTGTTGAAAAATCAGTGATGTGAAACCAACGTTGATGCATATGGCAGAAGATAATGCTGACACAGCAGCAATGGCAGTTTAACATCATTTATCTGTCAGCAGTAGGCAACAAACATAGCTCAACTCTGTATTGTAATTACTAGCGACGTCATGAAAGATTTTTGAGGATTGCAGGAAAGTTTAGCTCTGCTAGACACCTGCTTAACAATGGTTTAAAAGCACACAGGCAGCTATACTAATGTAGATGGCGGAATATAAAGTTGATCAAGCATACACAAAGCATAATGCTAAATTTATACTTCAATTAGCTTGATAAGGGTTCATAGATCGGGTGTTAGTCAGAAGAACACAGGAAGGGGAAGGGGTCTGCAGCACGAAGGAGAAAGAGGAAGCACCTAGAAAATGTAGTTTTAACAATATAAAAAGACCTTTCATGAGGAGCAGCCTCTTCCTTACAAGGAAATGGTGGGGATTTGCTATGCAGACGACCACTGATACAATCTTCTATGAAGTTTTTTTCTGTTTTCCACACACACAAAAAAGTCTTCATATGGTCAACAGCTCATATACAGATAAAAATAAGCCAGAAGTGTTTAAAGTCACTGCAACATGCATGTAATCCTGCGAAATGTAGAAATAAAATCTTCTAAAACAATTCTTATTTGCCAAAAATCAGAGAAGCAACAGAAGTGCCCCGGGACAGAGTTATGTGTTATCTGCCACGTGAGTGCGAGGGCACAGATCATACTTGTAAGCTGAAGTGGCACTGTAGTAATGACACAGCACAAGTCACACACAGCGACTATAACATATGAATTGTAAGCTGCATAATGCATCAATCACAGAAAAGTAAAGGCCAAGTCACACACAGATAATTGTGCAGAGATTGTTGGCAGATCTCTGGTTGCAGTGAAATCATGGACACAGTTACATTTGTACACAGCTGGGTCTTAAGACAAACAGATCATGAGCTGATAATGAAGAAAAATCATCCTACTTTTTATACTTACCGTATATACTCGCGTATAAGCCGAGTTTTTCAGCCCAAAAATTGGGCTGAAAAGTCCCCCCTCGGCTTATATGCGTGTCACTGTATACTGTATACACTGTATACAGTGTATACAGTATACAGGCCCCTCCCCCCATCAGTATACAGGCCCCCCCCTTACTGCCGCAATCCTGTAAAAGAATACATTATTATACTTATCCCTGCCGCTGTCCCGCTGCCGCCATCGCGCTCCTCCGGCTTCATTTGGCTTCTTCCGGCTTCCTCCGGTGGGCGCAGGCAATGACGTCATTGTCTGCGCGCCAGAGGAGGAAGCCGGAAGACGCTGGATGAAGACGGAGGAGCGCGATGGTGGCGGCGGGACAGCGGCAGGGATAAGTATAATAATCTATTCCTTTACAGGATTGCTGCAGTAAGGGGGGCCCTGTATACTGATGGGGGGGGCCTGTATATACCACTGGGGCTGCTGCTGTATACTACCACTGGGGAGGCTGCTGTATACTACCACTGGGACTGCTGCTGTATACTACCACTGGGACTGCTGCTGTATACTACCACTGGGACTGCTGCTGTATACTACCACTGGGACTGCTGCTGTATACTACCACTGGGACTGCTGCTGTATACTACCACTGGGACTGCTGCTGTATACTACACTGCTGGGGGCTGTATACTTGTGCTGGGGTCCACCCTCGGCTTATACACGAGTCAATAGGATTTCCCAGGTTTTGGGGGCAAAAGTAGGGGGTTCAGCTTATACACGAGTATATACGGTATATAACCATATCAGTGCAAATATACAAGTCTGGGCTCTAACCTGACACCGATACTGGAGCAATGAACCCTCCTCTATTACCGTATGTTGAATCATTTCACCATTCAACTAATTCTCATGTAAAAAATGTAAAATACAAAAGCTAAACCACGATCCACCAATATCCGATTATCTGTGGCTTATAGGAAATATATTTATGTAGTTAAGGCCGCTTCACACGCTAGGATATTGTTAACGATATCATTAAAACGTCATGGATTTGTGAACGTTCTTGTTCAACGATTTTTTTATTGAATTAGATATAAACTTACAAGGTGGTCATAACAAGTAGCGATACATTAAGATAATCACACATTAGAAGACGAGTCAAGTTAACAACTAACAATAAACCATAACTAACTAATTCTGTCATAATTTGTGAACGTTCTAACGATATCGTTTATGCGTTCTTGCGTGTAAACAAACGATGTTGGAGGATAAATCGTTGGAACGTTCATCAAAAATTTGAGATCCGGACCTCAAATCTATTGTTCGTCGTCCAATTAACGTTCTGGGAAGCAGCAACATCGTTCAGTGTGACCTTTTTGAATGATGTCGTTCATATTTCTCCTATTCCTGTCGCTTTGTAAAATAGTTCAATCGTTCTTCTCAAGGTAGCTGGAGCGTTGCCAAATTTAAGATCGTTAACGATATCCATGCGTGTGACAACGCACTAACAATGTTGGAAGAATCACGGTCAAGTGACATAGCTAACAATGTCATTCACCTGTATCCTAGTGTGTGAAGTGGCCTTTCGTCACACACAACAGCAAACATTTCATTATAGTCGATAGCATTTTTGGATGATGGGATGGGACAAGTGGGTGCAGTGCCAAGTATGGGCCACACAGTGGCCACTTCATTTACACTCAGCAGATGGCATACTTAGGCTATTTTACGCCTGGATTTTTATAGCAAATTCCATGCAATCTGTGGCAATTTACAGTATATTATTAGGTGGAATGTGATCTGCAAAGTCACATCCACAAATTATGGGAAAAAATAAAAAGGAGAGAATATGCTTCATATTCATAAAACACAAAGCATGTACATTTTTAAAGCAGAAATGACAGAGTATCACATGTAAATCAGATATATTTTGGTGTGAATTTGCTGAGAAAATTACAGTGTAAAGTGTATGGAACTTTTAATAGTAAATGTAAAACATGAGCGTGTGGGAGCAAGTGTTCACCAGAGATGGTAAACATGGAGCAGGGGGTTTCCCGAGGATGATAAAGTTGGAACAGACATAGTTAGAGTCTTTGCAGTCCAGTGGCTTGCCCCCCTAGTTCCCTGTTGTCCCACAGCTTGCCCCCCCTAGTTCCCGTCGTCCCACGGCTTGCCCCCCCTAGTTCCCGTCGTCCCACGGCTTGCCCCCCCTAGTTCCCGTCGTCCCACGGCTTGCCCCCCCTGGTTCCCGTCGTCCCACGGCTTGCCCCCCCTAGTTCCCGTCGTCCCACGGCTTGCCCCCCCCAGTTCCCGTCGTCCCACGGCTTGCCCCCCCCAGTTCCCGTCGTCCCACTGCTTGCCCCCCCCTAGTTCCCGTCGTCCAACTGCTTGCCCCCCCTAGTTCCCATCGTCCAACTGCTTGCCCCCCCTAGTTCCCGTCGTCCCACAGCTTGCCCCCCCTAGTTCCCGTCGTCCCACAGCTTGCCCCCCCCAGCTCCCATAATCCCACGGCTTGCCCCCACAGCTCCCATAATCCCACGGCTTGCCCCCACAGCTCCCATCATCCCACGGCTTGCCCTCACAGCTCCCGTCATCCCATGGCTTGCCCCCCCCAGTTCCAGTCATCCCACGGCTTACCCCCCCTAATTCCCGTCATCCCATGGCTTGCCCCCCCCCTGGTTCCCGTCGTCCCACAACTTTCCTTCAGTTTCTGTCATCCCATGGCCTGCCTCGTTAGCTTATGTCGCCCAGTGGTTTACATCCTAACTTCCCATCGTCTCTTATCTTGCCTCCCTAGTTCCTGTCATCACATGGTCTGCCTACCTAATTCCCATTGCAGTAGTAGCCTGCTCCAGTTGTTTTTGTTCACTGGATTTCATGGACTGGGTGGGTAAAAAAAAAAAAAATCACTAGGTACCATAGATAAAGAATTTTCCTTTAGATGTTAATTAAAGAAGTGTTTAGCAGTCATGTGGTAAAAGAGACGTTTTTACACATCTCATACATGCCAAAACCAATTTTGTCATACTGTAGCATCTGTCACCCATTGGAGCTTCCTTGATCCCCACTATGTTCCTCCACACAATTTGATTGCTGGTCGAAGGGTTGTCATATCAGTTGGGGGCCTATCGGAAGGCTGCTGTGGGTGCAATTTTTGTGTTTCTATAAAGCCCTAGCAGGGTTTCATAGGAGGCTGCCATATTCACAGTGGAAGTATTGCTAGACTAGAGGCCCTGATGAAGCACAGATCTACACATCTGCATTACGGCTCCGGCACACCTACCATAATACAGATTGGGAAAAACTAAATGTGTATCAAAGTTAGCTGCATGAATTAGTGTTCTAGACCTTTTACCGTATATACTCGAGTATAAGCCGACCCGAGTATAAGCCGAGGCCCCTAATTTTGCCCCCAAAAACTGGGAAAACTTATTGACTCGAGTATAAGCCTAGGGTGGGAAATGCAGCAGCGAGATACCTCCAGCGACGCACCGGCGATCTTACAGGCGCCATCGCCGCTGTAAAAAAAAAAAAAAAAAAAAACCCAGCGGCGATTGTTACATGGGAGCCTACGGCTCCCATTGCCTGTAAGATCGCTGTCCCCCAGTAACATGGGGCGATGTGTACACATCACCCCAGAGTGCTCGCCCAGTTTCAGAGCACTTCTGAGAAACCAGGCGACCACTCAAAGGTGTCGCCATCGCCTATTTACATTAGTCGACGCACAGGCCATATCGGCAGCGATAGGCCCCTGCATCGCCTATAAAATCGCCGCCGATATGGTCTCGTGTGACGGTACCCTTACTGTATTTTCCCTCAGAATCCATCTTTCCCCTGCTTTATTGATCTTTCCCTAAGCACCCAGCTAATTCTATACCCTGCCCTGCTTCTCCTTTCCCTCACTAGTCTTCTTTCCCCTGCTCTATTACTACTGTACTTTCCCTGAGACTCCATCTTTCCCCTGCTCTACTTATCTTTCCCTCACTATTCTTCCTTTCCCTACTCTATTATGCTAAATAAACTTACAGTACATAGTACAGTATAGTGTCGCCTCACCTAAAGTCCCCTGCGGCCACACTGTGCATTAGGTCAATGTCTGGCCGCAGGGGACTTTTTTTGTGTGTGCGCAGTGGAGAGCTGGCCGCGGGGTGTACTGAGCGATGCAGCGGAGGGATCCAGCCGCACATCGCCAGAGCAGGGCGGAGGGATCCATGCCGCCGCACTCCTATAGCAGGGCGGAGGGATCCAGGCCGTCCCATCGCAGGACGACGGAGGGAAGAAGCGGAGGGATCTGGGCTGCAGGAGCGAGGAGCGCGGGAGACCTGAATCAGGAGGACGGTAACCGGCGGCCGGGCGCACCAAATACTGAGGGGTGGCAGGAGGAGGACAGAGGGAAGCAGCAGGGGGGCTTTGAGGGGGATGAGGAGCAATATGAAGGGCAGGTGAAGTGACTCAAGTTTAGTGACTCGAGTATAAGCAGAGGGGGACTTTTTCAGCCAAAAAAAAAGGGCTGAAAAAGTCGCCTTATACTCGAGTATATACGGTAGTCAGATATTTCTAATGACTAATGAAGTACAATTATCTGCATTTCAGAAGACGTTTTTACACTTGTTTCCGAATGAATCAAGTTTATGTAAAGACTGGAAACTAACAGTGTTGTCCCTTATATAAGACTTCTGCTCTTCCCCCGGATATCGATTTCTGATGCAGATCCTGACTGATGACTTGGAGTTTATCACAATGTGTATTTTTCTTTGTCCACCTGCTTTCTGAAGAGTGACCACAGGCTTCTAAGATACTGAGATCTCGGGAGTTTTCTGGCCATGAACCCAAAATCTCAATGTGTTGTTCAACAAGCCACTTAGTTATCACTTTTGCCTTGTGACATGGTCTCCGAGCATCGTTCATCACCACATTGCTCCTGAATGGTTGGGAAATGTTGCTCTTGTAGGATAATTAGATCCCATTTTTTATTCCTAGTAGTGTTCTTAGGTAAAACTGAGGGTGAGCTCCCTCCATGGATGAGAAGCCCCCACACATGAATGATCTCAGGATCTTTTCCTGCTGGCAGACACAGGACTCAGTGGCGCTCATCTTTTCTTGTCCAGACAATCATTCTCCTAGTCCTCTGCAATCTAGTCCTGGTACTCCCTATAGACTGACATTCTGGAGATAGTCCTGGTATTGGACTGCAGATGACTGGGAGAAAGATTGTCTGGAGAAGAAACGTTGAGTGCCACCATGAGTCCTGCTGTATGCAAAGAACAAAAGCTCAAACCAGCTCACCCATGAAGGACCATGCAGAAGGAGAAGGGAAATCCAAGGGTTCTCCAAGTGTGTCCAAGACAGAAAAAAAAACAGCTGGACAAAGGACGCGATAAAAACTGTGTGTCTGAAACGCGTAGTGCCATGTCCCATGGTTGCTTGATGACAGCATTTTAATGTTTTTTATCTGATTGTTCACTCACTTTTTAAGAAATCAAATAAACTTGGAAAAAGAGTTTTGGAGCTGGAAACTTGTTTTTTTCTGTCTTGGATACACAATGAGTCCTGTGTCGTCTCCCAGCAGTAAACCATCCTGAGACCCTTCATGTGTGGGGGAACTTCTCATTCATCGAGGAGGGGGACTCACCCACAATAAAGCTGAAGAAAACACCCCATAAATAAAGAATGGGGTCATATAATCCTCCAAGGGCAACTTCCCCCAATGATCCAGGAGTTGGTGATGAACAATGCTCATCCGGCATGATGGAGACCAAGTCACAAGAAGAGAGGGATAACTAAGTGGTTCAGATAACAAAAATGGAGGGCAGAAGACTTGTATAATAAGGGACCACAATGGAAATATGGAGTCTGTAACATAAACGTGATATATGTCTGCTGGACCTGCCCTCTCACATGTATGGCCAGGTGTCGATATGGTGGGCGCCGTGGGTCTGTGTACACCTGAGACAAAGCTTCTGCTCCTTCACCTCTCACTATGGCTCGTCCTCTGTCCTTTGTAAATATCACCAGCCTGGCACAAGCTCATTGCAATCAGTGCATAGAGAGCGGGTTTCCATTACGCCAAGGAAAGAATGATTAGAAAGTGCAGATAACTAAACCACCAGTGACAAAACAAACAGATATGAGATAACTGCTATACAGTACACTAAAGGGCCTGTCACACGCGTCAATATCGCCTGCACGATATCGGCTGCACGTGACGTTGCAGCGATATTGACGCGTGTGACATACTGAATCAACCAGCGATAAATCGCTGGTTGATGATCGCCAGGTTTTAGAACCTGCTCTAAAACCTGGCGATTGTCGCCCGGTGGACACGCAGCATCGCTGCGTGTGACACCGGGAGTAGCGATATTCCAGCTCCCAGCGCCTCTCACAAGCGCTGGGAGCTGGTAACTAAGGTAAACTGCGGGTATCTAGGCAGCGCGCGCTGCCTAGATACCCGACGTGTACCTTAGTTACCAGCCTCCTCCGCTCACCGGCTGGTATCTAAGGTACACAGCGGGTAACTAGGGACAGTTACCCGCTGTGTACCTTAGATACCAGCCGGTGAGCGGAGGAGGCTGGTAACTAAGGTACACGTCGGGTATCTAGGCAGCGCGCGCTGCCTAGATACCCGCAGTTTACCTTGGAGACCAGCCTGCTCCCGCTTCCAGCAGGCTGGCAGCGGGAGCAGGACATCATGGAAACGATATTTAAATCGTTTCCATGATGTCACTGGTCAATTGATCGCTGGTGAGTCTGTCTGTGTGACAGCTCACCAGCAATCAGCCGTCAATGTCGTCAGCGATCATCTCACTGACGACATTGACGCGTGTGACAGGCCCTTAAAGGGAACCAACCACCTCAGATGACGTGTATAAGCTGTTAATACATGTCCCTGGACCCTACCTACACCATTGCAGCTATCTTTTTGCTAAGAATATTGATAACAGCAAACCGAAATAAACAGTTTATAAACTTACATGGCTTTACTACATGAGGGCGTCTCCCTTGGGCTCCAGTACGAGAGGGCTGTGTCTCCAGCAGCTTGAGTGGCTTTCCTCCCCCTCCCTCTCTGTTTGCAGGACGTCACTGAAGGACGTGATATTATCTTTCTGTGGGCGGGCACGGACGGGAGCTGGCTTGCGTGCCCGCCCACAGAAAGATAATATCACGTCCTTCAGTGACGTCCTGCAAACAGAGAGGGAGGGGGAGGAAAGCCACTCAAGCTGCTGGAGACACAGCCCTCTCGTACTGGAGCCCAAGGGAGACGCCCTCATGTAGTAAAGCCATGTAAGTTTATAAACTGTTTATTTCGGTTTGCTGTTATCAATATTCTTAGCAAAAAGATAGCTGCAATGGTGTAGGTAGGGTCCAGGGACATGTATTAACAGCTTATACACGTCATCTGAGGTGGTTGGTTCCCTTTAAGGCTGGTTTCACACTGCATATTTTTTCCTGTCCGTGGGATCCTACATTTTGTAGGATGCCACGGACAGGAACGGATCCAATTTCGCCCCCATGTTATCCTATGGGACACGGATCACATCGGATTTGGCCTTATTACCATCCAATTCTTGTAGGATCCTATTTTGTCTGATTTTTTGCTGCACCCAAAATCGGAGACTGCTCCGATTTTGGGTCAATCTCTTTTTTTTTTTTTTTATTAATTATTAAAAGAAACAAGGAAAAAGCAGTACAAATCATGCAAGTGAAGATAAATCAGTGAATACAAGTTGTGAGTTTACATTTAGAAATCAATACAAGAGTAGAGTTCAATATATAATCACCAATTTATAAACCTGTTCCATATATAGGGCGGCTCGTTTCCATGTTCACATAGTATAAACATGGGAGTAACAAACCTCTATCATTATCAAGAAGTCTACCGCTGTAAAGGATACTAGGAAACTCTTTAAAAGTATCGTAATATCAAACTCCTCTTTGTCTATTAGATCAAAAATAAACAAATATCTATTAAGATATTATTTAGCAACTCCTCCCGACACCGGAGAACCAGTGAAGACCGGGTCCCGTAAAACCAACCCACTATCTGGTCCCACCAGAGTAGGCTAATCCTCAGCAGGATTCCCCAAGATAATAGGCTCGAACCTCCCAACAGGAGTCTTGAGGCCGCTTAATGGGGTAAACTGCATGGCTAATTTATAGGACTAAAACTATTGAATAACATAGTAGATATAGAGGGAGAGAAAGAGAAATAGACAGATATACTAAAAAGGAAAATAGACTGAACTAAGTTAAAAGGGATCAGGTTAAGAGGAGGGTAGGACTGAGAAGGAAATAGGTATGGGGGGTGGGGTTACCCCGACCCCGTGTCAACCATCTACCGTACCCCCAAATCGACTTCAGAAAAGGTTCTTCTAAATTCAGCCGAGTCCAGATAAAGTATCCACTCAGTCCAGGTCACAGAGAATTTGTCCCGAGTACCTGATGCGTCAGCAGCCAGCTCCTCCATTCGGAATAGATACATCATCTCCTTGAACCCGATTTTGGGCACAGCTAATCAAATCGGACAAAATCGGATCCGACATGATCCGTGGCCTTTAACATGGGGGCCTATGGAGCAGGGGCCCGAGAAAGCATCTGATGGTTGCTCAGATCCGATTTTAGTGTACGGAGCATGCTCAGTACACTAAAACTGCTCTATGCCATCTAATTTCACTTCCGCAATGTATATACATACATTGCTGAAGTAAAATTAAGCAAAAGCAATTATTAAAAAAAATGATAAAAATTGATTCTCACCTGTCCTGCGATCCACCGCCATCGGCATCTCTGGATGTACAGGCCCTGGCATGACGTCACATGACCGGTTACGCTGAGCGGGTAGCCCCGCCCAGCCAGGTCCTTTAAGCATCCACAGATGGATGCCGACGTGGATGGATCGCTGGAAAGGTGAGAATAGATCTTCTTTATTTTTAATTCTTTTTTTTATTTAAATTTCAATTCTGCAATGTATATATACATTGCGGAAGTAAAGTTACCCCGAAAAGCTCATTCTGTGTCTGGATCCGTGATAATCACGGACCCGGACACAGAAAAGGTCTGACCCCCTGTGGTGTCAGTTCCTGTCCGTGGGGGTCCTACAAAATGTAGGATCCCACGGACAGAAAAAAATATGCAGTGTGAAACCAACCTAAGGTGACAGTATTACAAAGGTGGAGCCCATAGATTCACTGGAATGACATCTTTATGGTAGTAAAATAATATTTGGCCGTGATGGGACACCCCAGCATGGGAATAACCTGCCATCAGGCGTAATTTACTCTACACTTAATATAAATCTCCCAACATTATGCTCTATAACGTGTGCTTTGCCCCAGCTGAATTCTGTAATCATATGACGATTAAGGGTGCACTTATACTAGCTAATTATTGGGGTCGAGCACACCTAGGAACTTTGCTAAACATGCTGAAAATACCCCCCAAAAAAATTAACAAAATGTTTGTTGGGTGAAATGATTTTTCGGCTGTCTTTAAAATCATCATTCTCAGCAGCACAAAACGTGCTAGGTGTGTGCTAAATAATTGTGTCAGTGAGAATTCTGTGCGCAGGGATGTACTGTATTTTGTGGACTATTATTCTAATTTTTATTTATATAGCACTATTAATTCTATGGTGCTGTACATGAGAGGGGATTACATACAAAATTATAGATCTAGTTTACGGTAAACTAATTAACAATGACAGACTGGTGAGTGCCCTGCCCTTGTGGGCTTATATTCTACAGAATAATGGGGAGGAGACAGTAGGTCAGGGGTGCAGAAGCTCCAGAGGCGGTGGGACGGCAGCTTGGTCATTGCAGGCTGAAAGCTTTCCTGAAGAGATGGGTTTTCAGGTTCCGTCTGAAGGATCGGAGTGGGGTGGATAATCAGTGTTGGGGGGGGGGGGGTAGATTTCCAGAGGATGAGGGATATTCGGGAGAAATCTTGAGGCGGTTGTGTAAGGAATGGATAATGTGGAGGAGAGGAGGAGCTCTTGGGAGGATCGCAGATTATGTGATAGAAGAGTGAGAGACTAGTTCAGAGATATAGGGAGGAGATAGATTATGGATGGCTTTGAAGGTCAGTGTTAGTAGCTTGAACTGGATTCGTTGGGGAATTGGGAGCCAGTGAAGAGATTTGCAGAGAGGAGAAACAGGGGAGAAGAGAGGTGGATTAGTCAGGCAGCAGAGTTGAGGACAGACTGGAGAGGTGCAAGAGTTTTAGCAGGGAGAGCCAAGGAAAAAGTTGGAGCTGGCACCCGTATCCAATAATAAGAAACTTTATTTCTTTCAGTGTTCACTGAAGAAGGTGTTTTACTGAAACGCGTCCGACAACGGGATTCGGCCTCAGGATGCCTTTATTCATGTTGTGAGTTTTTCCGAAATAAAGTTTCTTATTATTGGATACGGGTGCCAGCTCCAACTTTTTCCTCGGTTTACCCAGGCGGTGGCCGCCCGCCGCTGAGCACCTGTCCTGGATCATAGTTTAAGGAGGGGTGACATTTTCCCTTTCCCCTTTCCCAGATTTGTTAGCAGGGAGGCCACAGAGTAGGAGGTTGCAGTAGTCAACGCGGGAGATGGTGAGGGCATGTACAAGAATTTTAGTAGATTGAGGGCTGAAGAAAGGATGGATTCTGGAAATATTCTTGAGCTGGAGGCGACAGGAGGTGGCGATAATTTGGATGTGTGGTTTGATGGACAGGGCAGAGTCAAGAGTTACTCCGAGGCAGAGAATTTGAGGTGTGGGAGAGCGCATGATGCCAGTTATCATAATCGATAGATAAGGTGGTTAAGATGAAAAATGGGATGGAGGAAAGATGATGAGTTCCGTTTTGTCTACGTTGAGTTTTAGGAAGCGAGAGGAGAAGAAGGAGGATATGGCTGACAGAAGAGAACTGACATCTGGGCCAGAGAAATAGATCTGAGTGTCGATAATGTACAGGTGGTACTGGAAGCCATGGGACTTTGAGTTGTCCTAGGCCAAGGATATAGATGGAGAAAAGTAGAGGCCCCAGGACAGAGCCTTGTGGGACTCCAACAGAGGAAGGGCGGGATGAGGTGGTGGTGTGGGAGTGGGAAACGCTAAAGGTATGAGGCAATCCAGGACAGGACAAGGTCTTTGATGCCAAAAGAAGAGAAAAAATTTGTAGTAGGAGAGAGTGGTCGACTGTGTCAAAGGTAGGAGGACAGGTCTAAAAGGAGAAGGATTGAGAATGGTCTGTTAGCTTTGGCTGTGAGCGTCGTTGGCAATTTTGGTTAGGGCAGTTTTGGTGGATTGGTGGCGCCGGAAACCAGATTGTAGGTTGTAAAAGAAAGACTTAGATGAGAGTTGGGAGTAAAGTTGAGCATGGACATGTTTTTCAAGGTGTTTGGAAGCAAATGGGAGCAGCGATATGGAGCAGTAGCTCGTCATGGCAGTTGGGTCAAGTTTTGGCTTTTTGAGGATGGGCATGATGGTGGCATGTTCGAAAGCATAGGGGAAGGTACCAGAAGTTAGCAATAGATTGAAGAGGTGTGTTAGGGCTGGGATGAGTGTGTTAGTGAGGTTGGAAAATAGGTGGGAAGGGATGAGGTCAAGTGCACAGGTGGTGAGGTGCGATTTGGATAGGAGACGAGTAAGCATCAGTGATGTTAGAGAGGGAGGTTATGAGGGAAGGGCAGAGGTCTGGCGTATAAAGTGGTTGTGGAACAATAAAGGTTTGCCTTGTTTGGTCGATCTTATTTTTGTAGTATGTGGCGAAGTCCTCAGCAGAGATAAGGGAGGTCGGAGGAGGCAGCGGTGGGCGGAGGAGAGAGTTAAAAGTGCTGAACAGTTGTTTGGGGTTGTAGGATAAGGAAGATACAAGGTTTGTTAAGTAGGTCTGTTTAGCTGAGGTGAGGGCTAATTTGAAGGCAAGAGTAGCTTGTTTGAAAGAAGTGAAGTCGTCTGGCAGGTATGTTTTCTTACAACGCCGCTCCGCAGCCCTGGACACTTGTCAAATTATTTTGGAAAGATTGTTGTGCCAGAGCTGCCTATTGATTCGTCGCACCTTGCAATGAACAAGAATGGCGACTGAGTCAATGGCTGATGTGAGAGTGGCGTTATAGAAAGTGGTGGCACTGTCTGTATCGTGAAGTGAAGATATGGATGACAGAGGTAGAATAGAGTCTGAAAATCAGTGAATGTCTAAATGTGCGAGGCTTCTGCAAGGATGTGCTAGAGGTTGGACATTGGGGGCCGGTGAGGTGGACAAGGAGGAGAAGGTGAGTAGATGGTGGTCAGATAGGGGGACTATAAGACACACTTTTTCCCCAAAATATTTGGGAGGAAAATGGAAATTGGGGGGTGTCCTATGAAATGTAGCTTACTGGGGAGAAGCACCGATTGAGCAGGGGTTACAGGAATCAGGGTCATCGCCGCACTGACAAGCCAAGATCCCAATCTACACATGCACCATTTTCCTAAAGCCAAATGCCTGGAGAGCAATCACTCCTGCCTCGCATTGCCAGGACACCCCCTACTCCCAGCCCAGGGCCCACATCATCACACCACTCCGGCCTCTTTTGATCCCACTCCACCATTACCCACCCCCAGTGATCTTAATTTGTATTATAAGACGACCCCCATTTTCACATTAAAAATTTTTCTTCCATTTTCTTCCCCAAAATGTAGGGTTTGTCATATAGTCAACAAAATACAAAAGCAACCTTATACCATATTCCCTACTCACATCTGTGTGTCAGGGTCAGAGCACAGCGATTAACAGCCCGGCCACGTCCCTTTTGTGCCAAACGTGTCAGACTCAGACATATGTGAGGCTGTCAATTTTGGGTCATGAAACTTGTGGAAAGTCTGTGTATTATGGTGAGACTGCGGCCCCCAACTCACAGATGTGTGAATGGCGTCTAAGGTTAAACTCAGACAAAGCTGATATATTCGACCAAGGAAAGCAATCCACATTGCAGATCCTCAGAAATTCTGCCACGTCAAAGTAGCCTAAAGACAAAATTAAGTGTCCGGTTGAGTTGAATGGGTGATTCTTGTCCATAAATTGGACTCGAAGAGTGAGCTCAATCTCAAGAGAAGATAGGTTGGTTTACCAGGAGAACTCAGAATCATAGAAGAGTTGGAAGGGACCTCCTGGGTCATCTGGAGATTCATCAAATCATCCCAGACTGATGTGTGTCCAGCCTCTGTGCGAAGACCTCTACAAGTCTTGAAGTATGTTCACACTGCATCTTATTCAACTATTTTTCAAATGGGTCTGCTCAAAAATATGGTGGGTAAAGCTCTAAAAAACATTTAAAGAGGCAAAGAGGTAAAAAGAAGTAACGTCATTTCTGCCGGCAATTTCAGCTGCTGGCGTTTCCCATTATGAAGACAGAAGTCAGTGTGAACACTCAGGAGACGTCTAGGCTTTATTTTGAACATTGAATATGCAAATAGAGTCTGTGGAGCCTCGGTTAGGAGTCTCAAACACAGGACTAGCCAGATATCCCTTCAGGGAAGGACCCAGCCAAGGGGTGGCTCCTTGCAGAGAACACCATAACCACCATATTAAGTGGCCCTTTTAGTCAATATCCAACTCTTTTACAAGTTTAGAGATATGACAAGGGCATACCAAGGCCAGGTATCCATCCACAGACAGCTGTTTCGGGGTGTTGTCCCTCATCAGTGTGGAGTAGGATTCTGGCTAGGTGGGAGCAAGGCCTAGTAGACCAACATCACAAAGCATTCACTGATCTCAGGGAGACCAGTCCAAGAAACACTGCGGGCAGCTGGCTAAAGCGCTCAAACACAGTGAATTCCTAGGCAAATTGCCCCCTGTGAATTATGAATATGCAAATAGAGTCCGTGGAGCCTCGGTTAGGAGTCTCAAACACAGGACTAGCCAGTTATCCCTCAAGGGAAGGACCCAGCAACACCCCGAAACAGCTGTCCGTGGATGGCTACCTGGCCTTGGTATTCCCTTGTCATATCTCTAAACTTGTAAAAGAGTTGGATATTGACTAAAAGAGCCACTTAATATGGTGGTTATGATGTTCTCCGCAAGGAGCCACCCTTTGGCTGGGTCCTTCCCTGGAGGGATATATGGCTAGTCCTGTGTTGAGACTCCTAACCCAGGCTCCACAGACTATTTGCATATTCATAATTCCCAGGGGGCAATTTGCCTAGGAATTCACTGTGTTTGAGCGCTTTAGCCGGCTGCCCGCAGTGTTTTCTTGGACTGGTCTCCCTGAGATCAGTGAATGCATTGCGTTATTTTGAACATTTTCTCAGTATTTTTCATTGTCTAAATGGATTTTTTTTAAATTAATAAATAAAAATCTATAAAACACCAGTAAAATTACTGTGAAAATGCTCAAAAAAGTTGGAGACATTAAGGAGTAAATCTAAGAAAGCTTCAGGAGTACAAAGCTGGAGAAAAGAAGTGATGTAAATGTCCTTTGCTTAAAGGGAACCAACCACCCCAAATGACCCCCCCGGACTGTTAATATGTGTCCCTACACCCTGCAGACACATATGGGGCAATCGTTTTTGCTAAAAAAACAGATTTGTAAAAGCCAAGATATAGCTTTATAAACTTTTAAAAATCTTGCCGACTATGCGTTATCTAGCTGCCGGGGGGTGGGGGGGTGGAGCGCTGCGCAATATGTACAACCTGGTCCGGTGCCGTCCCTGCACTCCTGTCCGGTGCTGTCTCCCCGCTGCTCTCTCCGGTGCTGTGCCCGCTGGTGTCCTCCTGTCATGGTCTCCATGCTGTGCCCCAGGCCGGTAACATGATTATCGGTGCGGGCTCCGGGCAATGGGGAAGCTTCCTGCTTCCTCCTGCCCATCCCCGCCCAGGTCAGCCCTGCACCAATGAGAACGCAGGACCAGTGATGTCATGTAACCGCCCTTTGTTTCTCTATCTTATTTCTAGCCCGAGATAAAAAAAATTTAAAGTCGTACCAGGCCAAAATTCACCCTTTTTTTAAACTTTAAAAATCTGTAAAAAATTAACTGATGAAGAAAAAAATTCCAAACTTTTAATTTGTAATTAACTAAAGTAGTACTTCATAAAGGAAAAAAAAAAAAAAAATCTAAAGACGTCAGGTAAAAAAAAATATTCATATTTAGATCATTTGATATGGAATGACCCATTGACGCTCTTACTAGTAAAATATGTTAAAATATGATCCCATTGCGATCCCAACTTGAAATTTGGTACAGATGTGGCTAAGAGCACAGCAGACACATGGGCAGTTTTTGAAATATTTAAAGCGCGCCGATTTTTCGGAAATGCGTTTTAAAGTTTTGCGCTTGCGATCACATGGGTAAAATATTAACAAATATCCTCTTGTGACATATCTGATGAAAGCCTGGACAGTTCTGAGTAGATTGGTGTTTATTTTGTTTCTCTATCTTATTTCTAGCCCGAGATATGATAGAAAATGTAAAGCCATACCAGGCCAAAATTCGCACTTTTTTAAAACTTTAAAAATCTGTAAAAAATTAACAGATAAAGAAAAAAATTCAAAACTTTTTTTTTGTAATTAGATAAAGTTGTTCTTCAGATAGAAAAATTTTTTTAAAAATCTGAGGACGTCAGGGAAAAAAAATATTCATTTTTGGATCACTTGACATGGAATGACCCATGTATGGCCTGTTAGGGTGAGTGCCCCCGATCAGCACTAGTAGCATTTTAGATACAGTGTATTTTCATTGTGTTGTACAGCACAAGCTCAGTGGATGGATTTATAGGAATCTCAGCCCTCTGTGCTACTTTTTAACGTTCCGTAATCTGACCTGCGGTGAGGGTTTCCTATCCACAGCTTGCTAGTTTCTCAAGTGGAGATACTCGAGTGTCCCGCGTGGAAGAACGCTGCATCCAGAACGCCACATAACCCTGATCATGGGAGCGAGCCCCTATAGTGCTGGTCTGAACACAGTTATTATGGTGTGGCACGGCTCATGTACTGGACACCAACTCAGATACAATTTCACCCAACTGATTATATACATGGAAAAAATGGAAATAACACATTTTGTGATGAGGAGAAGCATATGATTGCTGCGCCTCTCCTCCGGCCAGGTGTGACTATCGCGCACACCACACCCAGCAGGACACCCTCACTGGTGACTATGGGAGCCGTCAGCGCCACCTCAGGCCATGATCACACTCTGGAACCATAGACTCAAAGCACTCAGAAGAGGACATGCAACCATGAGCCCACCTGTCAGTACTACACCTACCCACCAGGGGGCTACTACAGCCGGCAGCTGCACATGGACAACACAGCATCAATGTCAGTCACACACTCTCGCCTGAGACTGGATGATTATCACCAACATAACACGTTGTGCAACCGTCAACAATAAAAGTGCCTGCAGGTATGTGATTGTGTGAGGTCTGACCATCGGCTCAAGGGTCATCACTGCTACAGTGTGTGCACACCGTGAGGCGATGCGTATAGTGGAGGGCACAGGTGGAGTGGCGTGTAGTCTAGTGGAGGGCACAGGTGGAGTGGTGTGTAGCCTAGTGGAGGGCACAGGTGGAGTGGCGTGTAGTCTAGTGGAGGGCACAGGTGGAGTGGTCTAGTGGAGGGCACAGGTGGAGTGGTCTAGTGGAGGGCACAGGTGGAGTGGTCTAGTGGAGGGCACAGGTGGAGTGGTGTAGTGGAGGGCACAGGTGGAGTGGTGTAGTGGAGGGCACAGGTGGAGTGGTGTAGTGGAGGGCACAGGTGGAGTGGTGTAGTGGAGGGCACAGGTGGAGTGGTGTAGTGGAGGGCACAGGTGGAGTGGTGTAGTGGAGGGCACAGGTGGAGTGGTGTAGTGGAGGGCACAGGTAGTGTGGTGTAGTGGAGGGCACAGGTAGTGTGGTGTAGTGGAGGGCACAGGTAGTAGTGTGGTGTAGTGGAGGGCACAGGTAGTGTGGTGTAGTGGAGGGCACAGTGTGGTATGTAGTGTTGATGTAGTGGAGGGCACAGTGTGGTATGTAGTGTGGTGTAGTGGAGGGCACAGGGTGGTATGTAGTGTGGTGTAGTGGAGGGCACAGGTAGGGTGGTATGTAGTGTGGTGTAGTGGAGGGCACAGGCAGGGTGGTATGTAGTGTGGTATAGTGGAGGGCACAGGCAGGGTGGTATGTGGTGTGGTGTAGTGGAGGGCACAGGGTGGTATGTGGTGTGGTGTAGTGGAGGGCACAGGTAGGGTGGTATGTAGTATGGTGTAGTAGAGGGCACAGTGTGGTATGTAGTGTGGTGTTGTGGAGGGCACAGGTAGTGTGGTGTAGTGGAGGGCACAGGCAGGGTGGTATGTAGTGTGGTGTAGTGGAGGGCACAGGCGGGGTGGTATGTAGTGTGGTGTAGTGGAGGGCACAGGCAGAGTGGTATGTAGTGTGGTGTAGTGGAGGGCACAGGCAGGGTGGTATGTAGTGTGGTATAGTGGAGGGCACAGGCAGGGTGGTATGTAGTGTGGTGTAGTGGAGGGCACAGGCAGAGTGGTATGTAGTGTGGTGTAGTGGAGGGCACAGTGTGGTATGTAGTGTGGTGTAGTGGAGGGCACAGGTAGTGTGGTGTAGTGGAGGGCACAGGTAGTGTGGTGTAGTGGAGGGCACAGGTAGTGTGGTGTAGTGGAGGGCACAGGTAGTGTGGTGTAGTGGAGGGCACAGGTAGTGTGGTGTAGTGGAGGGCACAGGTAGTGTGGTGTAGTGGAGGGCACAGGTAGTGTGGTGTAGTGGAGGGCACAGGTAGGGTGGTGTAGTGGAGGGCACAGGTAGTGTGGTGTAGTGGAGGGCACAGGTAGGGTGGTATGTAGTGTGGTGTAGTGGAGGGCACAGTGTGGTATGTAGTGTGATGTAGTGGAGGGCACAGTGTGGTATGTAGTGTGGTGTAGTGGAGGGCACAGGGTGGTATGTAGTGTGGTGTAGTGGAGGGCACAGGTAGGGTGGTATGTAGTGTGGTGTAGTGGAGGGCAAAGGTAGGGTGGTATGTAGTATGGTGTAGTGGAGGGCACAGTGTGGTATGTAGTGTGGTGTTGTGGAGGGCACAGGTAGTGTGGTGTAGTGGAGGGCACAGGCAGAGTGGTATGTAGTGTGGTGTAGTGGAGGGCACAGGCAGGGTGGTATGTAGTGTGGTGTAGTGGAGGGCACAGGCAGAGTGGTATGTAGTGTGGTGTAGTGGAGGGCACAGTGTGGTATGTAGTGTGGTGTAGTGGAGGGCACAGGTAGTGTGGTGTAGTGGAGGGCACAGGGTGGTATGTGGTGTGGTGTAGTGGAGGGCACAGGTGGGGTGGTATGTAGTATGGTGTAGTGGAGGGCACAGTGTGGTATGTAGTGTGGTGTTGTGGAGGGCACAGGTAGTGTGGTGTAGTGGAGGGCACAGGCAGAGTGGTATGTAGTGTGGTGTAGTGGAGGGCACAGGCAGGGTGGTATGTAGTGTGGTGTAGTGGAGGGCACAGGCAGGTGGTATGTAGTGTGGTGTAGTGGAGGGCACAGGCAGAGTGGTATGTAGTGTGGTGTAGTGGAGGGCACAGGCAGGGTGGTATGTAGTGTGGTATAGTGGAGGGCACAGGCAGGGTGGTATGTAGTGTGGTGTAGTGGAGGGCACAGGCAGGGTGGTATGTAGTGTGGTGTAGTGGAGGGCACAGGCAGGGTGGTATGTAGTGTGGTGTAGTGGAGGGCACAGGCAGGGTGGTATGTAGTGTGGTGTAGTGGAGGGCACAGGCAGGGTGGTATGTAGTGTGGTGTAGTGGAGGGCACAGGCAGGGTGGTATGTAGTGTGGTGTAGTGGAGGGCACAGGCAGGGTGGTATGTAGTGTGGTGTAGTGGAGGGCACAGGGTGGTATGTAGTGTGGTGTAGTGGAGGGCACGGGTAAGGTGGTATGTAGTGTGGTGTAGTGGAGGGCACAGGGTGGTATGTAGTATGGTGTAGTGGAGGGCACAGGGTGTGTATGTAGTGTGGTGTAGTGGAGGGAACAGGGTGGTATGTAGTGTGGTGTAGTGGAGGGCACAGGTGGTATGTAGTGTGGTGTAGTGGAGGGCACAGGGTGGTATGTAGTGTGGTGTAGTGGAGGGTACGGGTAAGGTGGTATGTAGTGTGGTGTAGTGGAGGGCACGGGTAAGGTGGTATGTAGCGTGGTGTAGTGGAGGGCACAGGTAGGGTGGTATGTAGCGTGGTGTAGTGGAGGGCACAGGCAGGTGGTATGTAGCGTGGTGTAGTGGAGGGCACAGGCAGGGTGGTATGTAGCGTGGTGTAGTGGAGGGCACAGGTAGGGTGGTATGTAGTGTGGTGTAGTGGAGGGCACAGGTAAGGTGGTATGTAGTGTGGTGTAGGGGAGGGCACAGGGTGGTATGTAGTGTGGTGTAGGGGAGGGCACAGGGTGGTATGTAGTGTGGTGTAGGGGAGGGCACAGGGTGGTATGTAGTGTGTGTGTAGTGGAGGGCACAGGGTGGTATGTAGTGTGTGGTAGTAGTGGAGGGCACAGGGTGGTATGTAGTGTGGTGTAGTAGTGGAGGGCACAGGGTGGTATGTAGTGTGGTATAGTGGAGGGCACAGGGTGGTATGTAGTGTGGTGTATGGAGGGCACAGAGGGTGGTATGTAGTGTGGTGTAGTGGAGGGCACAGGCAGGTGTGGTTGTATGTAGTGTGTAGTGAGGGCACAGGGTTGGTATGTAGTGTGGTGTGTGAGGGCACAGCAGGTGTGTATGTAGTGTGGTGTAGTGGATGGGCAGCAGGGTGGTATGTAGTGTGGTGTAGTGGAGGGCACAGGGTGGTATGTAGTGTGGTGTAGTGGAGGGCACAGGGTGGTATGTAGTGTGGTTGTGTGAGGGCTCGGTTTGGGCAATGTGTACCTGCTGTCCGCCGTTCTTGCTCCTTACCTCTCAGCGCTCCCCCCTGCGGCCTCCCATCCCCTCCGTCTCCGGCCTCCGGTGGAGGATTCCCCGCTTCCCCTCTCCCCCTCTCAGTATCCGCAGCTCGGGGGCCGAGGGGGAGAGAGAGCCGCAGCTGAGGCTTGCACCGTGCCCCCTCTCATCCTGCCCCCTCCTCCGAGCCGCAGGGCACGGCGGCCATGTAACCGATCTGGCCGGCACTTCCTCGCTTACAATCCGGGCATGTGTGGGGGCCGGAGCTCCCCCTCCCGCGGTGCAGGCTGCTGTCCCCGCTCCCGGGGGTTTGTGATCTCGGATGTGGGAAGACACTGGATCCTACAGCCGCTCTGCTGCCGCTGTCAAAATAAGAGCCTCTCCCTGAACTGCTTCCTGCTCCCTCCTCCTCCTCCTCCTGTGTCTCCTCCTGTCTCCTGAGCTCAGTCCTTTCCAGCCGCCAGCACACCTGGGGGACGGCAGAGGAGGACGCGATGGGACGGCAGGGGGGCTGAGGGGTGGCAAACGCCGATAGGAGGCCGAGGGGGATAGGAGGCAAAGGGAGACGGCAGGGGAGGCTGAGGGCAGAGGAGGCCGAGGAGGTTGGGAGAGGAGGCATAGGGGGACAGCTGAGGAGGACTGAGGGGGGTAACAGATGAGGCGAAGAGGGAGACGGCATAGGAGGGAGAGGGAGATGGCAGGGGAGGCAGAAGGTGGAGGAGAGGTTGAGGGGAGAGAGAGACCAGGGGGTGACAGAAGGAGAAGAGGGGGACGGAGGGGGAGGGGAACAGCAGGACAGGCAGATGGTGGAGAGGAGACCAAGGGGATGGCAGAGGAGGCTGAGGGGGGAGAGGAGCTGAGGGGAGAGGAGCGAGGGGGATGGCTGATGGAGTGAGGAGGCCAAGGAGCTGACAGAGGAGGATGGCAGAGGAGGCTAAGGGTGAGAGGAGGATGAGGTGGACTGGAGAGGGGGATGACAGGGCAGGCAGAAGGTGGAGAGGGGGACAGCAGGGAGGCCAAGGGGGGAGATGAGATAGAGTGGGGAGAGGATGCCGAGGGGGTGACAGAGGAGGTGGAGAGTATGCCGGGGGGGGGAGAGGGGGACGGCTGAGGGGAAAGAGGAGGCTGACGGGATGGCAGAGGGGGGGGAAAGAGGCTGAGGCGGGAGAGGGGGACGGCAGAGCAGGTATAAAAGGGAGAGAAGGCCAAGGAGGATGGCAGAGGAGGCTGAGGGGGGAAAGAGGAGGCAAAGGGGGTTGGCTGTGGGGGAAGAGGAGGCTGAGGGGGTTGGCAGAGGAAGCTGAGGGGGGAGAGGAGGCTAAAGGAGTGATAGAGGGGGGAGAAGCGGACGGCAGAGGATGCTGAAGGGGGTGAGAGGAGGCAAAGAGGGATGGCTGAGGGGGAAGAGGAGGCCGAGGTGGAGAGGAGGCTGAAGGGAATGACAGAGGTGGGGAGTGGGAAAAGGCAGGAGGAGTCTGAGGGGAAAGACGAGGCTGAGAGAGGATACCAGGGGAGGCAGAGAGGAATGGCAGGGCAGGTAGAAGGGGAGAGAAGGCTGAGGGGAACGGCTGAGGTAGGAGAGGAGGCAAAAGGGGTGACGAGAGGGGCAGCTGGGGGGGATGGCAGGGGAGGCTGAGGGGGGAGAGGAGGCCAATAGGGATGGTAGAGGAGGCTGAGGGGGACAGCAAAGGGAAGTGAGGCAGAGGGGGGTGGCAGAGGAGGCCAAGGGGGGGGGGGACGGCAGAGGAAGCAGAAGGGGGAGAGGAGGCTGAAGGGGTGACAGAAAAGGCCAAGGGTGGAGAGGGGGACAACAAAGGAGGCTGAGTGGGTGACAAGAGGCTGAGGGGGTGACAGGGGAGACTGAAAGGGAAGAGGATGCCGAGGGGGACAGCAGAGGAGGCTGAAGTGGACAGTAGAGGAGGCTGATGGGGTGACAGGGGAGCTGAAAGAGAAAAGGAGGCTGAGGGAGATGACAGAGGAGGCTGAAAGGGAAAAGGAGACCAAGGGGGATAGCTGAGGGGGCTACAGGGGATACTGAAAGGGAAGCGGAGGCCAAGGGGGATGCAGCGGAGGCGATAGAGGAGGCTGAAAGGGAATAGTGGAACAGCAGAGGATGCTGAGTGGGAAGGGGAGGCTGAAAGGGAAAAGGAGGCCAAGGAGTACAGCCGAGGGGGAAGAGGAGGGTGACAGGGGAGACTGAAAGGGAAGAGGATGCCGAGGGGGACAGCAGAGGAGGCTGAAAGAAAAGGAGGCAGGGTGAGGAGGGATGGCAGAGGAGACTGAAAGGGAAAAGGAGGCTGAGGGGGATAGCAGAGGAGGCTGAGGGGGTTACAGGGGATACTGAAAGGGAAGCGGAGACCAAAGTGGGTTGGCAGCGGAGGCAACAGAGGAGGCTGAAAGGGAAGAGGGGTACATCAGAGTCAGCTGAGTGGGAAGGGGAGGCTGAAAGGGTAAAGGAGGCTAAAGAGTACAGCTGAGGGGGAAGAGGAGGCTGAAAGGGAAAAAGAGGCCGAGGGGGATGGCAGAGGAGGCTGAGAGGGAAGGGGAGGCTGAAAGGGAAGAGGAAGCTGAGGGAGGTGACAGGGGAGTCTGAGGTAGCTAACAAGGGAGACTGAAAGCAAAGAGGAGGCCCAAGGTGATGTCAGAGGAGGTTGAGGGAGAAGAGGGGGGGTGATAAGGAAGGTTAAGAGGGAAGGCGGGGTGACAGGAGGAGAGAGGGACTGCAGGGGAGGCTGAAAAGGAAGAGGAGGCTGAGGGAGATGACAGGGGAGGCTAAGGGGGGTGACAGGAAAGGCTGAGGGAGTGACAGGGGAGGCTAAAAGGGAAGCGGAGGGTGATGGGGATGGCAGAGGAGGCTGTGGGGGTGACAGGAGGCTGAGAGGAAAGGAGGTGTCGGGAGGCTGAGAGGAAGCGGGGGACAGCAGAGGAGGTTGAGGGGTAAGAGTAGGCTGAAAGGGAAAAGGAGGCTGAGGAAGATGGCAGAGGAGACCAAGGAGGGAAGAGGAGTGGGATAGCAGAGGAGACCGAGGGGGAAGAGGAGGCTGGAGGGAAGAAGAGACTGAAAGGAAATAGGAGGCAGAGGAGGACTGCAGAGGAGGCGCCCTCTCCGATCATGATTTCCTATAGCCGAACACATTTATAATGAACTCCTATGGAGATTTGTCTGTGAACGTGTGGAGCCCGCTGGGACGGGGTACTCGGTACCGGAACGGGGTACTGCTGGGGATATCACGGTGGTCTTGGTCCGGACCGTGTCCCAGGTTCCGCATTAGATGGGGGGTATATTCACAGGGGATTTTGTTTTGACGCCACCTACGGGTTGTGGTCAGTGAGGGGACCACCGCTGCTGCAGAACCTCCGGGGATGATGTTTGGCAGCTGGACATGTAACGGCTCTCCACGGGTAGAGCTTGGTTCCCTGGGTCAGTGGTAGTTAAAGTCTATAGATGGTGAGTAAGGGTAGTGGTGGAGGTGATGGCAATTTGTGAGGGAGCGTAGGGCTGAGTACAAGGATCACACAGACTCACAGTTTTTGAAGTTTTCCAAGGTTTTACTGGAGTTGTTGTTCAGCCAGTACTGTCCACGGAGTCTGTACCGGGGGATGGGTTGCTCCCACCCTATCTGGGTCCTCAGCTTCCTACTCCTGCGCCTTGTGTGTGGCCCTGCTGCTGAGCTGCTGGCCCTGTCTCTCCTCACAGGTACCCCTTTGCTAGGCAACTTGAGTTCGTCCGTGTGCTTCTGACCTTGCTTTGTTGCTTCGCTGAGGTACGGTGTAGATATATAACCTCCACTATCCCGGTGTTTTCTGTGCTGCATGTGTCAGTCACAGATTCGGATCCGGTATCCGGTCTCTGCGCTCCTCCGGGGCGAGTTATGAGGTAACTCCGTCTCCCAGACAGTTCTCTGTTTCTTGTGCTCCTCTCCTCAGACCCTGGCTTCAGGCCTGTAAGTAGCCTGTCAGGAGCTCAGCACCGCTCCCATTTACAGGTCCTCCTCCTAGTCCTCCGTGCACTAAACTGAACTGTCAACTATCAACTACTTCCTCCTCAGACCGGAATATATCAGGGAGCTGCTTGAGCTCCCGCTTCTGGCCTAGAGGTGCTAGTGCAGTGTTGAGTGGGGAGTTAACCCTTGTGATGTTACTGTGGCACATTAACCCCTGGGGTGCCACAATTGCATGCGGAGAATCAACGCTGTGTTCACATCAGTATGTCTGCGTTCGTCACTGCATTTGCGTCTGCATGCCATATGCATGCAGACCAAATGCTAGTGTGAAACCGGCCTAACTAGGAGAACTTGCACAATTGGTGGCTAACTAAATACTCTTTGCCCCACTGTAAAGCCCCCGTCACACTAAGTGAGATCGCTAGCAAGATCGCTGCTGAGTCACAGGTTTTGTGACGCAACAGCGATCTCGCTATGTGTGACATGAAGCAGCGATCAGGCACCTGCTGTGAGATCGCTGATCATTACAAAATTTCTGGACCATTTTTTGGTCGTTGCGCTCCCGCTGAGCAGCATGCATCGCTGTGTTTGACAGGGACAACGACCAACAATCTCAATACTACGCCCGAGAGTGACATATTCCCAACGACCGCTGGATCGCTGCTGCGTCGTTGGTGAGATCTGACATCTCACCAGCGACCACATAGCGACACTCCAGCGATGTCAGCCAGATCGTATCGCTGTTGGGATCGCTGGAGCGTCGTTCAGTGTGACGGTACCCTAATTCTCCGCTGAGTGATGTAGACAGAGGTGGTGAGGTAATTTACATTCAATTAGGAATCTTCAAACTGACAATGCAGGCTCCAAGCAGTCTGATAAGAAACAATGACTCGCTTTACATGAGTCAACAAAGAAATGAACAATATGTATGGCCAAATTAACATTAACTCACGACACACATTGAAAAAGCATGTGTTGTCACAGAGGCCAAAGGGGACAGCAGAGGAGGCTGAAAGGGAAGAGGAGGCTGAGGGAGGCGACAGAAGGCTGAAAGGGAACAGGAGGCCGAGGAGGATGGCAGTGGAAGGGGAAGCTGAAAGCGAAAAGGATGCTGAGAGAGGTGACAAGGGAGGCTTGGAGGAAAGAGGAAGGGGACTGCAGAGGAGACTGGGGGGGTGGGGTGATAGATGAGTCTGAAAGGTAAGAGAGTTGCTGAGGGGGTGACAGGAGAGGCTGATGGGAAGAGGGGGTGACGGGAGGCTGAGAAGGAAGAGGATCTGCTGAGGGGGTGACAGGGGAGGTAGTGGGAAGAGGGGGGAGCGGGAGGCTGAGATCCGGGACACACAGAAGCACTCGTGGCTACCGGTACCTGAGCTCTGTGTTGCGAGGGTGTTGAGAACCTGGGGGGCAGAGCGACGACCCGCTCGCCTCAGATGAAAGTTACCACTAATAACGCTGAGAGACGAGACCCACCAGAGACTGTTAACACCAAGAAAGTAGAATTAAGGGCACCATCCGTGGCTTGACTGTATCAACCCGGTTCTGGAGAAAGAGTAAAAGTACCAGAGACTGGCAGAGACAGTACCCGGCAGCTATGTTTAACACCTAAGTAAAAGTAACAGAACTGCAGCTGTGGTGTGTGAGACTTATTAGCGGCGACCATCGGCCGCGGAGGCCACCTGAGACATCAAGGGTACTGCAGACCAAGTGACCAGCTACCAAGGTATGAGCCAGGGGAAACCACTCCACTGGCCTGGGGAATGTGCTCTGCCCTCTGGGAGTGGGACTTTCTAAGCTGCCGGTCATCATCCCCAAAGGTTCTGCAGCAGGGCGGCCGCCCTGGCCGCATATGCAGGTGGCGTCATGAATACCCCTTATCCCCTCAGACTTTCCCCAACATCACCCCCTTTATTAAAATTAAACCACCAGGGTCATAGAGCCGTGTGGCCAACTTGACCTTCCCCCAAAAAAAACGCAAGAACTGGCGCAGTAACAAGTACCCTCAGCCCTGGAGTGGGCATGTCAGGATGACATGATAGACTGGTGGACAGAGGATACTAACAGGAAGGCTGAAAGGAATGGGAGGCAACAGGAGGTATGAGAGGTCGAGGACTCAAGGGGGACAAAAGGGGGGTTGAGGGAAAGGGTAGGCTGAGTGGGATGACAAAGAGGGTTAAGGGAGACTAGGGAGAAGTCTTAAAGGAAAAAGAGGCTGGTGGAAGGAGGAGGTTGACAAGGCAGGAGCTGAGGAGAAGACAGGATAGCAGTTGAATGGAGAAAGGCTAGTGGGAAGAGGAGGCTGAGAGGACGATATGAGTGGTAGGGGACAGCCTTGGAGGTTGAGGGGGATGACAGGAAGGTGAGGATATGACAGTGGAAGCTGAGGAGATGAAAAGGGAAAAATGCTGAGGGGGATGATGGGAGGCTGAGGGGGAAAAAGGATGGTGTAGAGAGAAAACGGAAGAGGAGGCTGAATGGAGATAACAGTAGGCTGAGGGGGACAAGAGGGGATTATGGAAACTTATGGGGATGACAGAAAACTGAGGGGAAGGGGGGTCAAGAGGGATGACAAGGGAGGCTGAGAAGTAGAGGGGGACGACGGTGCGTATTAAGGGGAAGGGTGGGTCGAAGGTGAATGGCAGGGAAAGCTAAGGAGACTGCAGAAGAGGGTGAGTGGAAAAAGAGACTGGTGGAAAGAGGAGGATGATGGGAGGCTGAGGGAGACAACACAATAAGCTGATGGGAAGACAGGGTTAGGCAAGGCAACAGAATATTGGGAAGAGGGGGCAACAGAGGAGGCTGAAAGGGAAGAGGAAGCTGAGTGGGATGACAGGAAGCTGAAAAATCTGAGGGGATGACACTGGAGGCTGAAGGGGACCACATGTAAGGCTTAAGCGGAGTCTGAGGGGAATGACAGGAGGCTCAGGGGGACAACAAGTGAGGCCGAAAGGGGAAATTGCAGAAGAGGATGGTGAGAGGTGGATGACAAGAAGGAAGAGTAGCTGGGGGGCACAATGGGAATTTGATGGGAAGAGGAGGCTGAGGGAGATGACGAGGGAGAGAGGCTGATGGAAAGAGGAGGCTGAGGGGGACAAAATGAAGGGCTGAGGGGAAAAACAGGGTGCTGTGGGGGAAAAGGAAGTTAAAGGGGATAAAAAGAAAGGCTTAGGAGGATGTTTGAGGGGGATGCTAGGGGAGGCTGAAGTAGAAAATGGGGCCAAAGGTGATAACAGGACATGCTGAGAAAGATCAGAGGATGGACTGAGGGAATGGAAGGCTAAGGTGGACGAGACAAAAAGACGTTGAAAGGGAACAACTAAAGAATTTTCTCCGCAAAAAAATTATCATAAGATTCCAATTTATTAAAGGGATCCTGTCACCTCCAAAAAGCCACCTAAGCTACAACTTCATGTCCCTGCAGCATCCTATCACTAATCTCACACTCCTTTTGTCTCCTAAAAGCATCCTGTCAAAGTAGATAAAAACGATTTTATACTCACTCATTAGGGATTATAATTAGCAGTGGCTATATTCTTTAGCCCTTAGGGCGTTTTGTTTTGCAGGCTCCAGGATCCACCCTCTCTCTCTGTGCTGCTTTGCTTGTGCAGGCTTTGCCCTCCCCCTCTCTGTCACTCACAGATTGCAAATCATTAGTCCTGCCTTCAGCTCCACATCACAGCAGTACAGACAGAGAGAGGGTGGATCCTGGAACCTGCAAAACAACACGCCCTAAGGGCTAAAGAATATAGCCCCTACTAATTATAATGCCTAATGAGTGAGTAATAAAATTGTTTTTCTCTACTTTGACAGGATGTGTGGCACCCCAGGGTTAATGTGCCTCAGTAACAACACCAAGGGTTAATTCCCCACACAACCCACAAACACTACACTAGCGCCTCCAGGCTAGAAGGGAGAGCTAAAACTGCTTCCCTATATATTCTGGGCGGAGAGGAAGTGGCAATTAGTTCAGTTCCTGAGAGGACTAAGGGAAAGGACCTGGGTGTAAAAGGGCTGCGTCAGGCCCAACCCACGGTCCACTTCCAGGCCGGACAAGGTCTGAGGAAAGGAGAAGGAGAAGCAGAGGAACACACCCGGGACACAGAGTTACCCTAAACTCACCCCGGAAAAGCGCAAAGGCCGGATACCGGATCCGCAATTGTGCCTGACACAAGCAGCACAGAAAATATCGGATAAGTGAAGATTATATATCTATACTGTACCACAGCGAAGCAACATGGCGGGGTCAGAAACACAAAGATGAGACTCATGTTGCCTAGCAAGTTTGGTACCAGTGAGGAGAGACAGGGCCGGCAGCCTAGCTAAAGCGGCAGCAGGGCCACACACACAGCGCAGGAGTAGGAAGCCAAGGACCCGGCCAGAGTGGGAGCAACCCGGCCCCGGTACAGATTCCGTGGACAATATCTACTGAATACCATCTGCAGTAAAGACTTGGAAAACTGCAAAACCGTGAGTCTGTGTAATTCTTGCGCTCGAGCCCTACTCTCCCTCACAAACTGTTATCTCTACCACTACCCCTACCCTGCATCATGCATAGAGTATCATCATCACTGCCCCAGGGAACCAGGCTCTGCCCGTGGAGAGCCGTTACATCACCGGCTACAAACATCATCCCCGGAGGTTCTGCAGCAGCGGTGGTCACCCTGACCACATACCACGGGTGGCGTCACAACAATATCCCCTGTAAATAACTCCCAAACCCATTACTTGTGGGCCCGGGACACGGTCCGGACTAAGTCCACCGTGATTCCCAGTAATACCCCGGTCCGGTACCAAGTACCCCCGTCCCAGTGGACTCCACAGATGCTTTTAGGAGACAAAAGGAGTGTGAGATTAGTGATAGGATGCTGCAGGGACATGTTTTTGTAGCTTAGGTGGCTTTTTGGAGGTGAAAGGATCCCTTTAACAAATTTTTAAAAGGTACATGATGATAATCCAATAAATACAGTTGCATGAGAACCAATGCCTTAGTCATGGTATAAATGTAGCTGATGAATATTCATGTTAAATACATCTGGAGGTAAATCACATGTTCTAAAATTAACAAATCACAAAAGTGTGTCCAAAAATCTAAAATCAGAAAATCTTAAACAAAATGAATAACCATAAAAGTACATTAAATATGGATCTGCAAGAAACATTTTATTTTATTGTGAAATTAAAGGGATCCTGTCACCTCCAAAACGCCTCCTAAGCTACCAAAACATGTCCCTGCAGCATCCCATCACTAATCTCACACTTCTTTTGTCTCCTAAAAGCATCCTGTGAAAGTGCATAAAAACGTTTTAATACTCACTCATTAGTGATTATAATTAACAGGGGGTATATTCTTAAGCCCTTAGGGCATGTTGTTTTGCAGCCTCGAGGATCCAGCCCTCTCTGTCTGTGCTGCTTTGCTTGTGCAGGCTTTGCCCTGTGTCACTCACAGAATGCAAATCATTAGCCCTGCCTTCAGCTCCACATCACAGCAGAAGCTGCACAGAGAGGGTGGATCATTCAGGCTGCAAAACAACACGCCCTAAGGGCTAAAGAATATAGCCCCTGCTAATTATAATCACTAACGAGTGAGTATTAAAACGTTTTTATGCACTTTCACAGGATGCTTTTAGGAGACAAGAGGAGTGTGAGATTAGTGATAGGATGCTGCAGGGACATGTTTTGATAGCTTAGGAGGTGTTCTGGAGGTGACAGGATCCCTTTAAACCTTGTCTAACATTTAGACACTGTGGAATTATGTTATTAAGCATGAAAATCCAATAAGCTTCCCTTTTTAATATTTTTCGTTTTCAAGATTTTATTAAATCGCCGATTCTTTATCCACTTACCCATAATTAGTTTTCGTTTGATCACGTTTTTTCTCCAGAAACTGGGCATCACTATGGGGACCAAATTTTCTCTGACATTAGCCAACATTGTTATCGGGGTCTGTAAGGAGGAGTTATTATCTGACAATACTCCATATCATATCAGCATTACTTGGTACGGTCATTATATTGACAACCTCATGCTGGTATGGGCTGACACCCCAAAAAAAGCACTATTGTTTCTTCTATACATTAATTTCAATCCATTTAATTTAAAATTCACTTGCTTTTTCAATGCAAACAAATTAACTTCTTGGATGTATCTTTAATTGGTGATAATGTCCATCGAACAGTTACTACTACATCATATAGGAAACCTTCAGCGTCAAATTACATCCTATAAGCTAGTTTTTGCCACGTGTCCCATATCATTAAAAATATCCCGGTGGAGTAAAGGCCCCGTTACACGGGGAAACATCTCCGCCAACATCGGCAACTCACAGGAGCGCGCATGTTTTTGGCCGCCGGCCAAGATCACTGGTGAGATGTCAGACGAGGAGACATCGTCGGCAACGCAGCAGCAACGTTGAAAGCAACTATTGCTGCCAGAGTTAAATTCAACCCTGGCAGTGATCCTTAACATTGGATTCAATGGGGGAAGTTGCTTCCAACATCGCTGTTGGGATGTCAGACAGGGCAATTCAGGCAGATCACCTGAGCAACATCGCCTGGTTTCAGGACATTGTCCAGAAACCAGGCGATGTTGCTGAAGCAACTATCGCCGTTGATATCACCCTGTTACAAGGGGCAACTCTCCAGCGATGTCGCTTCAAAATGGCAACGTCCCTGAGTTGCCGGCGATGTTTTCCCGTGTAACGGTCCCTTAAGAGAATTTCCCAAGAGAAATTGTTCAAACCGGATTGATTTCATTAGGGAATCAGAGAAAACTAAACTGAAACTCAAACATAGGGAGTGTTTAGACTGGGTTTTACATCAAGCTAGTCATATTGTTGACAACATAGCGAGAAAAAACCTTTTGAGTAATACTACCTATCATATGACGAACAGAAAGGCATCAAGTAATTACATACGATATAAAACACGGGACTCTACAATTACTTTTTCCACTTTATTCAGTCCTTAGTATAATGAAATTATAATATGTCCCGATATTCAATCAGGATCCCAAACTATCAGAAATCTTAAATAATGTTCCCATTAGTTATGTTGTTATGAGGGCACCTACTTTGAGATCCTAATTGTCACATCCCACCAGAGCCTGCTCTTATGACATCTGCTTCTGTCACCAGGCACCACTATATTCACACTTTTAGGTGGTGCTGGTGATCGAGAAGTCAGAATTGATATCTCTGGAGAGCGCTGACTCCACTCACCCACTAAGTTTAGAGTAGCTGGAACCTGCAGTGCTTCACAGTCTAACAGAGTGAATGTGTCTGGGTGTGCTGCCCAGCTGAAGTCATTAGCGCCTAAGCTTCAGTCTATTGGAAACCACCAAACCCTATTAATACCTTCAACCTCTTGCTTTAAGCTGCCAGTAAAAGCTTTTCGTTCCCCTGGCTAGTCTCCTAGTGTTTTCTTATGTTACCTTGGCCTGTTTTTTGGATGCTACTCCTGCCTCACGATTTTGTACCTTGCTGCCATCCTGGTTTTGACCCGACTCCCTGACTACGCTATCGCATCCTGATTTTGTCCTGTACCTGACCTCCCAGCTTTGACCATGCTTACTGACTTTTCTGTATCTGGACTTCTGCCCTTTCATATATATCAAATTTAAGCTCACAGAAGGATACTTTCCTCTACGCCTTTACAATTAGTTTGTATCCTACTACTCATGGAAAATCACTTGCTTACAGATAAAACTTCATAAAATTCAGATGAAAAGACTGTATGTATCAGGGGCGTAACTAGAACTGGCAGGGCCCCATAGCAAACTTTTGAACGGGGCCCCCTCCAAGACACGCCCCCAATGACACGCCCCCTCCAAGACACGCCCCCTCCAAGACACGCCCCTTCAAGACACATCCCCTTACAGGCCCCAGCAGTATATACAGCAACCCCAGTGGTATACCGCAGCCTCTCCAGTGGTATATACAGGCCCCAGCAGTATTACAGCAGCCCCAGTGGTATACAGCAGCCTCCTCAGTGGTATATACAGGCCCCAGCAGTATTACAGCAGCCTCCGCAGTGGTGGTATATACAGGCCCCAGTGGTGGTATACAGGGCCCCTGGTGGTGGTATACAGGGCCCCTGGTGGTGGTATACAGGGCCCCGGTGGTGGTATATACAGGCCCCTGGTGGTGGTATATACAGAGCCCCTGGTGGGTATATACAGGCCCCTGGTGGTAGCATACAGAGCCCCTGGTGGGTATATACAGGCCCCTGGTGGTAGTATACAGAGCCCCTGGTGGTAGTATACAGAGCCCCTGGTGGGTATATACAGGCCCCTGGTGGTAGTATACAGAGCCCCTGGTGGGTATATACAGGCCCCTCGTGGTAGTATACAGAGCCGGCTGGTGGGTATATACAGGCCCCTGGTGGTAGTATACAGAGGCCCTCAGCCTCCCCTCTATAGATGTTAGTGGGGCCCCTCAGCCTCCCCTCTATAGATGTTAGTGGGGCCCCTCAGCCTCCCCTCTATAGATATTAGTGGGGCCCCTCAGCCTCCCCTCTATAGATATTAGTGGGGCCCCTCAGCCTTCCCTCTATAGATATTAGTGGGGCCCCTCAGCCTTCCCTCTATAGATATTAGTGGGGCTCCTCAGCCTCCCCTCTATAGATATTAGTGGGGTCCCTCAGCCTCCCCTCTATAGATATTAGTGGGGCCCCTCAGCCTCCTCTCTATAGATATTAGTGGGGCCCCTCAGCCTCTCCTCTATAGATATTAGTGGGGCTCCTCAGCCTCCCCTCTATAGATATTAGTGGGGCCCCTCAGCCTTTCCTCTATAGATATTAGTGGGGCCCCTCAGCCTCCCCTCTATAGATATTAGTGGGGCCCCTCGGCCTTTCCTCTATAGATATTAGTGGGGCCCCTCAGCCTCCCCTCTATAGATATTAGTGGGGCCCCTCAGCCTCCCCTCTATAGATATTAGTGGGGCCCCTCAGCCTTTCCTCTCAGCCTCCCTCTTACCTGACATCACACAGTGAGATGAGCGGGGCCGCACTCGCCTGTTCACACTCTGCGATTTCTCTGTTTTCCGCTTTGACAATCAGCTGCTTGTAATCCGCAGGAGCTGAAGGACCTGCCGTGACATCACACCACGTGACCTGGAGTGACAGGAGCCATTCGGGGATGCAGGAGGTGACGCAAATAGAGAACCGGAAGCTGCCACCAGTAAGATGGCGGAGAATCTGCACTTCATGGACCTTCTGACGTCACAGTCACATGTCAGGTCACGTGATTCGTGTGTAGGCGGAGTCATTGTGGACGAAGTGAAGGAGCAGAAGTCCTGTGTATCCATAGGAGGAGGAGAGGTGACATTACAGCGTGGACACAGGGTTATCAGTGATAAGTTATTCCCTTTCCGTCCGGGCCCCCCTACAGCACCCAGGGGGGTATGGGAACGGGACTTAGTGGGCGTGGCCCCAAAGTGTCGGGGCCCGCCGGGCCAGTCCTCCCCTGTATCGCAGGCGCAGCTGCCGGTATAGCAGCGGCTGCGTAGCGGCGCTGGGTCCGGGCCCCCCACAAGCGCCGGGCCCCAAAGCGACCGCTACGGCTGCTATGCCGGTAGTTACGCCACTGGTATGTATGCAAAATCTCAATTCTTTATTTAGACAAAAATTCATTAAAATCCATAGTAGTCAATTAGTGGGTAACCAAAATTTTGATAGTCTATGTTACATTTCCTAACCACAGATGGCAAAATATAAAGTGCTTGTCGCTGTTTTTTCTATAAGATAACAAAATATCAGAAAAAGTGCAAGTGCATAAAAATCACTTAAACAGTGCCAAAGCAACAGAAATTAAAAATATTGCCAAAGTGCTAATGCATAATGTCAAATCAAGTATTAAGTGCAAAAAAATCCTATACCACAGTGTGCTATCTGTGAGGTAGTGCCCTAGGGGAACCCGCTTGGCACGGGGAAAATGACAGCAGCGACTACATTTCAATGTAACATAACCAGCGGATTTATTAATTTCTGTCATAAACCGCTTTCAACACATAAACCATAACACTGTATTTCCATTTTCACATATAATATGCATATCCTTACATTGCATTATATGACATTCCCATATGACATTACATTACAGGACATTCACATACGTTTTCCCCAGAACTTCAAGGCGTCACCCACCGACCCTTGCAGACCTCAGTCTGGTTCTGAAGACGGCTATCACCGGCTATCACCCTGACAGGGATCATTCCCCATCCTATTGCACACGAGTCATCACACATGGCACTTTTTCATGAACCATTATGACTCACGCATGACACAGCATTCATGGCATTTTTACATAAACCCATATGCTACATACTCAGGGCCCACAATAGTACCAGGAACCCTGTCACTCAGTACACACAAGACCTCCACGGATCCACCGGGATCCGGGACACTTACATCTGGATCAACGGGACCATATCATGACTCACTCAGTCAGTCCCAAAGTCGGCTGTGACCGCCTGGCTCTTGAGCCGTACTCGGTCTCTCACACCGCACATCTGACCGCCTGGCCCTTGAGCCATCCTCGGTCCTCATCACACATTGACCGCCTGGCCCTTGAGCCGTCCTCGGTCCTGGACACTTGCTGGCATGCACGCATCTTTGTGCCACCAGCATGGAGCTGGCAGGCTCCCATCACTTCCCCCACCGGGGACGGATCACTTCCAGCACCTCCTCACATGGCAGTGGTCTGGACTTCTGACTCCCATCGTCCTCTTCTCACTCAGACACCTGGCTGGTTCTTATCCAGGCTGCTCACTCACAGCTGCAACACAGTGAGTCAATCAGCACCTCTTCACTCACACACAGACCTGAGATGTGATTAACCCCTGTGCACCATTCAGCTTTAGCCCAGCAAAGCACTCATCCCCACAGGTTCAGCCGCTCATTAGGCTCATGAATGTATCGGATCTTCAGCACTCACACTCAGCTGTTTTACTCAGCTCATGAAAACCCTTCAGCTGTTAACCCCTTGTACATCGGACAGGTTTCACACAGCACACACAATCAGGAAAACCGGCCCATGTGAACAGAGACCTGCATTGATAACCCGTGTGATGTACCCGGCCAGGGGCCACATCACCACATATCATTGAGAGGTCAGATGGAAAGGGAACCCATAACAAGCTCACTAATTCCCACCTATCCATTTACTGATCAAAACAGATCCTATGCATAAAACTAAAGTTCTACAGCGATTCAATCCACTTAAATCATGTAAATATTGCCACCATATAGTTACCTGTTAGTCACAGACTATCCACACCCTACATGCATGTTTCGGCCTAAGCCTTCTTTCTGGGCAGAAATCTTAGACCCTGTTGTAAATTCAGATACCTGTATCGGAGGTTAAAGGATGTCAGGGTTTCCCAGGGTTCTGCCTAACAGAGCGGCTGGTTCCTAGTCTCGAGATAGCCTTTTTTGCTTGTAGCCTCGGACAGTTGTCACACTTATTGTCACCAAGTTTTTTTAGTTTAACGAAAAATCAGAGTACTACATGGTTATCCTTGAAGGGATTCTTCAAGTGCGGTCACACTCTCTGCATCGTATGTGATCATGCTCCGAAGCGCACTGCTTTTGCTTAATATGGTTATGGATGCATTTTTTCAATTAACTTGTTTATCAACTGGTATACCCCTAATGTTATTTAGTAGAGTGTGTTGCATGTAAAATTCAATATGTGAGCTGTACAGCTGGCCTACTGGAAAATCGAATCAGAAGACATATGTCGAATTCTAATAATCCCAATTCATTGAGTATTTCAGCAATATCCAAGCACTTGTTAAACACCCATAAAGAGGATATCACTGCCTTAAGATTCTCTGGCATAGTAAGGATCTCTAATCCACCTAGGGGTGGAAACTTAAAGTGAAGCAAAAAGGGGGGAGCCAGCACAGTCAGAAAAAATTTGGAAAAATAAATTGTGTAAATACACATATTGTTTCTATACTGCACAGTTTTTTCTGACTGTGCTGGCTCCCCCTTTACTTCACTTTGAATGGTCTAGTGGCTGACCACCACTTTGCCGTGCACGTCAGATTCTGTCTGTTTCCATCTGCATTGACGGTGGTAATTTTAGTAACTGTTCACACACTCAGTTATCACACTCTGCCCTTAGGCCAAGTTTAATTTAGCTTCATTCACCTGAACCTAACTTTGCTTCTATCCATGAGTGCTGGTGTGGCCCAGTGAGGGTTAACTGTGAAATAGCCCAAATATTTGTGGTGTAGGCTGCAGGTGTGGGGGCCTCAGTTGACTTCTATTCACAGACCTAACCAGACACCTTGGAAGCATGGTCTGATATGCATAAGGTGAGTGATTGCTTCATATGGTCCATTTTATATGTATATTGCTGTTTTAGGACACAACAAAAATTAAAACATTTATAGAATAGGAGCACTCTATCTGAGACATTCCTTGACGTGGAAGAGTGGCTCAAAGGATTATTTAATCTTTTGCGAAATGTCTCATCACTGTGCAGTATGGAAACAATATGTGTATTTACACAATTTATTTTTCCAAATTTTTTCTGACTGTGCTGGCTCCCCCTTTTTGCTTCACGTGGAAACTTAAAACAAAAATATTAAACAAGGAAACATTGTATTTTCATGCTTGATACAAGGTGAGGAGACAGAAGTCGGTGGTGATTGGAGGCTGGGCTCACTTGACGTCACTTTGCCATGTGAGTCCCGGAAACGCGAGTAAGGACACTGTTGGGAATAGCGCCGGCACAGGTGGTGAGTATAAGCTTTCATATTTTACCTGGGGCAAATATGGAATCAGAAGGGGTTTCCAAGTAGGGGGCAACCCCTTTAAGACTTCTAGCTGAGTTGCAGATCATGATGCATGGACTGGCCAGACAGTTTATGCTGTGTAAAAAAGAAGTATAGTGGGCAGGAGAATTTCGTTACATGACCAAGAAAAAGGAAAAATAACCTGTGTTTAATTTATGGCAGGGATGAGGATAGTCTTGCTTATTGTTAGTATTAGTATTATGCACACTGAGACTTCTTGCTAAGTTTTTGAAGAGAAAGCTGAGCAGAATCTCCAAGTTTTTGAGGAATTTTAATTTCTTTTAGAACGATTTGGAAAGTTCCTGCTCCAAAAACTGTTTAGAACTTTGTGTACACATACTTGAGGGTATGTGTGTAGAGTGACATGGGGCGGCAGTCTCAATGAAGGGATTGACTCCGGACGCCCTGGCATGTGACATGAGACACTCAGTCCTGGATGGGTGTGTGGACTTGTGTAGTGTGGGCTGTACCACTTTGCTGCATGTAGCTGTTGCCTTTGGCAGGCCAGGACCAGATAACCATTCAGAATGACACAGAGATCACCAGTTCATTTTGAACAACAGTGCTTTACTGGACAGTTTCCACAATTTCTCAGTTTTACCTTCACACGCAAGATAGCAGGCATATATTTTTAGGCTACATTCACACTGTGCGTGCGTTTTTGATCCGTTTTGTGCAGTGCACTGAAAAAAACAGATCACTCAAATGACATCCCAGCAAAGTCTATGGGTTTTCATTTTTTGCCATTCAGACTGTGCTCTTCTAAAGTGATCTGTTTTCTCACTTTAAGAGAGCTCCGTTCTTAAAAATGACATGTCAATTTGTTCTACGTTTTTCTCCAGCGTTTTTCCCATGGGTGACCTTCAAAATGGGAAAAAAATGCAGCGCCCAAAAATGGATAAAAAAACGGATCCGTTTTTTGGGTGCGTTTTTTTCACAGCTCCTGTTTTGCAGCTAAAAGCGCAGCAGAACAGAAGAGAAATAAAACCGCACAGTCTGCATGTAGCCTTAAGGCACTGTCAGTTCTACAGCATGTAATCAGACAGTGCTAGTTATCACTGGGTTGTTTTAGTTCTTTCTGGTTCTGTGAGTCTCAACACAACCCAGTGCAGTCTAAACCAGTCATTATTACATATTTGCGGCTCCAGGACACTTCTCCCTGTTGAAGAGGGGGCACAGGGTGTCTGACCACTAAAGCGGGAATAGAACCTCATACTCGCAGATGCCTTTATGTGAAGGTCTTTTCTCCCCATAGGGTAGGGTAGTAGGGGATTTGTCCGAATGACAGTGAGGGGATTTCACCCGAGTAAAATGACATATAACTAGTGATAAGCGAGTGTAATTGTTACTATTTGCTATTCGCACAGATAGTACGGTATTCGCGATACTTGTTACTCTGCGAGTATCGCTGGTGCTCGTGAGTGATGACACAAACTGACAGCTCCCTGGCACCTAAGGGAGAGCAAATTGAATGTTGAGGTCTCTCTGGGGGGCACAGCAAGGTGTTTTATGCAGTAGAAATGTAAAAATGACCAACCCCCACCCTGTCTTGGAAAGACTCGTTTTATGGCCGGATGTGTGTCGGCAGAGCCCATCACTACTTGACTAACATTGTACTCGCTATGTGGACGAATATACAAGTATAAAAAAGTACTCGTTGCGAGTATAGCGAGTGCGAATATTAAGCCACTCGCTCATCATTACATATAATACATACCAGTCCGTCTAACCCATTACCCCTTCTGTTTGGGGCTTTGTCACTACCGTCACTTCCTCTGGACCCTCTCAGCCTTGGGGGTACCTTGCTGGACAATTATTTTCTAGTTACAACAGTGCCTCTAAATCTCTTTCTCTGGCTCTGTGTGCGCGAGTCGCAAGGCAGGAGGGCGAAGCAAGCACAGGGTGAGATGACCGTGAGAGGACAGAGAAAAGAGGGTACCGGTTAAGTGTTACCAAGCTAGCCAGGAGATAGCTGGATCCTCTCCTTCAAGAACTCAGCACTCAGTGGGCTGTTACACAGTGAGGAATGTTGTAACCCGGAGCAACATACTGTGAGTAAAGACCTTGAGATTGCAACCCGCTGTGTTTGTGAACTTAATCGTCGTGCCATCAGCCATGCGCTGTAACATGAGTACCAACTTACACAATAACATCTGCCGCCCTGGGGTTAGCCCTACCTGTGGAGGGTTTACCAACTGTGCTGCGTTGTCACCAGCCCCAGAGGAACTGTATAGCAGCAACGGCCATCACTAGCCACAACCCGGGGGTGGCGTCACGAGAACAATTAGTATCCCCAGGTCCCGAGTCCAGTAACCCGCTTTAAGCTATGAAGACTCACAACAGTCCATTTTTATTGACCACTCCGTCATCACGGACCAGGTCATGCCACCGTGACATCCCCAGACCAGCGTCCGCCAGCTCGGCTCCAAGTACCCCACCGCCCCCACGGGGCGAATCAACTTGGTGTCATGAACAGGATCACTGACCTGGTAAAATGGGTCTTGAGTGCCTAAAAACCTTGTAAAAGAACTTTGAACGGCACCCGTCTGAAAGAACAGACGCCATGTGTATCAAGGAGGGAGTGGTGCGGCCTCCCTTCGTGGGCTGGGTTGCCAAACGGTGCAAAAAGCCGTACCCACCCACCAAAGGAACTTCTGTGCAGCAGGACTTGTCCGTCGGTCAGAGAGACCCCCCCCTGGTGTGGCCGATGATGCCAGGAGAGGGAACCGCCCAAAGAAGGGAGCAGGAGACAGGAAGCGAGAGAGACCGAGGAGAAAGATGGCAGCATGCAACCCGGATGCCACCATGGAGAGAGGTAACCGGAGGGTTTGGAAGTGTGGGGTGGAGAGAGAGGACTCCCCCAGCAGACCAGAGACAGGCCTTGAGCAGCTGTCGACCCTTCCCCCCCGGTAGCTGACGAGACCCTGGCAGGGTCCCTAGACACCCCAACCGCCCACGCACCCGGCCGGGTGTGTAAAGACCTGCCCTGGGAGAGCTTCGTAGATATAGATAGGTTGGCAGTCCCACTCACACATAAACCGGCACACGAGGGGATCAGTGCGGAGCGGGTGGTGTTTAAATGGGCGAACCAGGACAAAGAGTTAATGGGCTTCCTGGGAGAAGACCAAGCAGGGGAAGCTGCAGTGGAGACTTTAAGCTGGCAGGAATACTGTTGCCAGCAAGAGACCCAGCGGGAAGCCCAAGAGCAGGAGTGGTGGGCACAGTGGCAGGCCATGGAGGAGCGGAACCTCTAGGCCAGGGGTCTCAAACTCCAGGCCTCGAGGGCCGCACACAGTCCAGGTTCTCAGAATTTCCTTAGAGTTTGACAGTTGGTAATTTGATTGCCATCTGTCAAATGGAATGGAAATCCTGAAAACCTGGACTGTGTGCGGCCCTCGAGGCCTAGAGTTTGAGACCCCTGCTCTAGGCAAAACAGAAGATCCGCAAATCCGGGGCCTCAGACAGGGGACCGATATGCGTGGGCACAGTGGTTCGGTTCAATCTAGAGAAAGGCTGGGGATTATTTAAGGAGCGCTAGAAGGCCAGAGAACTGTTTGTAACCCGGCGAATCCCACCTGTCGGAGGGCCATCCTGGACGCGACCTGTACCCCGGTGATTGCATCACCTTCACCCGGCACCTGTGCGAGCGGGGTTGATATACCTTCGATGTCAGTATTGTAAAAGAGAGGGCACCATCCTCAGGAACAGCAGAGCCCCAGGTGTCACAGCCAGAAGTCTTACCGGTATCGAAGCCCCAGCAGACTCAGCCAAAGCCCGCACTAGTCAGGGAGCCAAGCCCCAAAACTACCTTCCCGGATGCACCCTACGACCCGTAATGCAGCTATGCAGACCTTGTTGAAGGGGTCTACCATGGTGGTAGTTAAAACGAAGAAGAGGCTGATCAGGCGGAGCCACTGCAAGAGACACCAGCAGCAGTGAGAAACCAGGCTGCGCCAGCTAGCAGTGGTAGCACAAATTGACTCCAGGAGAGCGGAGATAGCTCAAATAGTGAGGCGCTGTCCTGGCAGAGGAGGAAGTCACAATCCAACATGTGGCAAACAAAAAGTGCTAGCTCTTGTAAATAGTTAAATGTTGTTGACCCAGCTAGGTCATGACTTTAAGTTTTGCTTTAGTTAGTAAGTGTATGTCTGTAAAAAGAATGTGTGTTTTGTGCTTGATAAGTAAAAGTTAATGTTTGAAGAATGTGTGGTTAGTTTAGATTAAAAATGCATGATAAGTAGAACCTGTTAATTAAAGGACTGTGAGGCTCTGGACTATGCACAACCTGAACTTATTTGTAAATAGTTAGCACCCAGGTGTGCTCCTTGTTGGTTTTACAGCTGAAATGAGAACTAGATCACAGAACAAAAACACGTTTGGCGTGGCCGAAACAGTGGTCCAGCAAGAAGACTATCGATGTCCTGTAGCCCGCCCAGGACCTACATTGGGGGTTATGTTAAGCAGATCCCCCGCCTTCTTTGCACTTAGTACAGTGTGATGGATACCCAGATAGGGATTGCACTGGACCTTTAATAACACACTGTAAAAAGTTTTCATTATGTTATTTATATATTTTTGTATAATTATCCTTTAAATAGTTATTTAATATTCTGCAACAGTCAAGAAAAAGTACCTCCCGTAGAGGGATGAACAGTTTTATTATTACCTGTTGGAATGCATTTCTAAAATTTTTGCATGTCTTAATACCACTTGTTTTTGTTTGTTCCAGCCCGAGGACGTGCCGAGTTTATGGGGGGGGGGTGGAGAAACGTTGCGCCCTTGCGGATGCAGTCACCACAGAGGTACTGCACCCCACCCAGAGGTGTGGTACCCTGCTCTTGGGTAAGAGAGGGACACTGACTGCTATCCAGACACCCAGGCCAAGACTACACCACTCCAGGTCAAGGGTAGGGCAGGATTGCTCCTATGGGAGACCACAGTCACTGATCCTATCTGGAGGGGAGGTACCAGGGAAGAAGGGATGAGTGGAGAGTTTAGGGGAGCACCCAGGAGGGAGTGAAGTTAGGGGTGACACACGTTAGTGACGTAGGACACGTGACAGAGAGTATAAAGACCAGTAGAAACATCTACAAGACAGTTGGTGGGTGGCTGGCAAGATCAGATGGAGTTTGTGAGGGTCAGAGAGCCTGTCAGAAAGGGGACAAGACAAAGAACGAGGTGACTGGAGCCAGTGGGAGCTCGTCCGATGACCTGAGGGAGAGACAAGACCTGACAGAAGAGTTGAGAGAGAGAGAAAGGGGTGCTCCCGAAGACAGAAGGGGTCCCAGGGGACCGGGTAGTGAGCAATCCACCCGAGAATGCCCGCATCCACAGTGACTGAAACCGTGTGGAGGGACCAGGCCGCAATGTAGGGGGACCAGGCCCCAGATTAGTGGAGAACAACTAGGCTCAGCTAGCAACCTGGAGGCAGTCGTATCTCCAAGTGCTGCAGCCGAAACCGCACATTCCTGCTGAAAAGGTGGCCACATAGGGTCCAGGGGACTGGAAGAGTGAAGTTGCCCTGCAAAGGCCCACTGCTTGGGGCTCTGTGTGTGTGAGGCGCAAGGCAGGAGGGTGAAGCAAGTGCAGAGTGAGATGACCATGAGAGGACAGAGAAAAGGGGGTACCAGTTAAGTGTCAACAAGCTACCCAGGAGAAAGCTGGATCCCCTCGTCCAAGACCTCAGCGCTCAGCAGGATGTTACACAGTGATGATTGCTGTAACCCGGAGCAACAGACTGTGAGTAAAGACTTTGAGACTGCACCCCGCTGTGTTTGTGAACTTAATCATCGTGCCATCAGCCTTGGGCTGTAACATCAGTAGCAACTCACACAGTAATATCTGCTGCCCTGGGGTTAGCCCTACCCGTGGAGAGTTTACCAACTGTGCTGCATTGTCACCAGCCCCAGAGGAACTATATAGCAGCGGCAGCCATCACTAGCTGCAACCCATCGGTGGGGTCATGAGAACAATTAGTATCCCCATGTCCCAAGTCCAGTAACCCCCTTAAAGCTACGAAAACTCACAACAGTTCCCTTTTTATTGACCACTCTGGGGCCACGGACCGGGTCACGCCACCGTGACATCCCCAGACCAGCTCCGAGCACCCCACCGCGCCCCACGGGGCGAGTCATTAACATAGGAAACTATTATTTCTTGTAAACTTTATTAACTGCTGTGTAAATTTGGATGTAATTTGGATCCAAAACTTGAAAAACGGATGTCTGAACAAAGCCTAGAGACCAGAAGGTGCAGCTTAGCACACGGAGTAGTTTGTCCTCATGTATTCAGCCACACTATCTGGTATCACTGTGTTAGGCTGGCTTCAGACTTGCGGACCCTCCGCAGCGTCCTGCTGAGGGGATCCGCAAGCTGACCGCAGCCCCTATGTTTATAATGGGAACGCACGGTCATGCGCAGGTCTGCCCATGACCGTGCGCTCCCATTCACTGCAATATGTGATTTGTACGCAGGCGGATGCCCGCGCACAAATCACACAGTCTCGTCCACACTAGGAACGCGACATGGCCGCTTTCCTGGTGCGGACGAGAGTGTGTGATTGTCTGTGATTTGTGCGTGGGCATCCACCTGCGTACAAATCGCATATTGCAGTGAATGGGAGCGCACGGTCATGAGCAGACCTGCGCATGACCGTGCGTTCCCATTATAAACATAGGGGCTGCGGTCAGCTTGCGGATCCCCTCCGCAGGACGCTGCTGAGGGTCCGCAAATGTGAAGCGAGCCATAGTGCTAATTTAGCCCAGCGTACTATATGGATGCAGATTGAGATCCTGGCTGGTCATTTAGCCGAGATCTACATCTGCTCATGTGCAGCCTTCCCCTAAGCCCACTGCCAAAAGATTGATAGCTTCTTCGATGCACCGCCAAAATTTATCTGAAGCTCACCAGGTGGGTGATCAATGGCTCCTGCCTTGCAGCACTGGGCACACCCTACTCTCAGCCGAGGGCCTGCAGCATTGCCCCACTCCTGCTGCCGCTGGGAGCTTCCTGCAGCAGCGACCCTACAGTCTGTGATTCCGCTCCATAGCCGCTGCACTCCTCCAGTAAGCTACATCCAAGCTGTAAGACTCACCCTTATATTTCTCACAAATTTTGGGGGAAAAAAGTGTGTCTTACTATCTGCAAAATACGGTATATAATAATAATAATTTTTATTTATATAGCGCCAACATATTCCGCAGCGCTTCACAGGCAATATATATATCTGTCGCACCCCCAGGGGCCGGCGTACTCAGAGCCAGACCGTTCTGTCTCCGCGGTGTCACGGCGGTGTTGCCCGACTCCGTGGTCCCAGGTGCGGCAATGCAAAAAAAAGAGGGGGAAAAAAAAAAGTTTATGGGGATATTCGTGATGCCACCCATGGGTCGTGGCCAATATGGTCCACCGCTACCGGTCAGACCGCTGGGGAGGATGGTGGAGGTGGCAGCCGGGATGGTGAGCCCTCCACTGGTAGTGCTTGGTTCCCCAGGGCAGATGGAGAAGAAGTGGATTTAGTTGCGGTGTAGAAAACAAGTGTGCAGCTTCGCAGGCGAGCCGCTACAGTCTCTGTACCAATAAGTCTCAGACACAGATCTTGAGTTCACTGGGTACTTTACTTTCCTCATTACTCAACACACAGTTCACAGTCGTTCACAAGCACTGTTCTTTGTACACAAGCTGTGGACCGGGTCCACGCAACAGTCATCGACTCCGACTCCTACTGCAGCGGGGACGGTTCCTCTGCATCACTCCCCTCAGTGTAGCTCTCGGGCCCTTCTGTTCTCTTTGCTCTCACACATACGGGTTCCGTCCGGCCGTCACAGGCTCTACAGTGAGTGATTCCACATTCTGGGTCACTAGACCTAGTCCGATGGCTTTGTCCTACACCGTACCGGTTGTTGGGTCTCGGGACATAGAGTCCCCGAACCCCGTCAGGTGTCTTGTGGTTAGGGGCTTGAAGTGTTCCCAGCCACATCTACAGAGCCGGCTCTCTGGTTCTCTGGCCTAGCCACCAGTGACCCAGGTTAGTCGGGCTCACCTGGCTCCTTCTACCGTCGACGGTTCTCAGTTTTGGACTGCCGGCCATTAGTGGTGCAGGCCGCTGGTCCCTGTTGTTCTGTCTGTCTCTGTTAGTCAGTATTCAGCTGAAGGCTGTCTTGGGACTTCCCTTCTCCACCCTCCAGGGGATCTCTCCGTCTACTCCTCTCCCATGGGAAGCTCTCGATCGTCTTGTTCAACTTAGTGTTCCTAGGTTCTTTCTGGAGTCTAGTTCCTCTACCCCTTTCCCAGGTTCTCTCTACTTCCCACCCACATGTACCTACTCCCGCCACCACTCGCCTGGCATGAAGCGACTTGAGCTCATGGTTGGAGTGTGGGTATGTGGGTGTTTTTGTGAGCTTACCGTCTTACCTGTCCCGCTGCAGTTCACCTTGTGGCCGCCCAGTCACAGGGGCGCCACATATCCTTTTTCTTGTAGGCTATTCCCTCCTATTTCTTAGATTTTTCGGAACTTTTGTGACACCTCATTTGAAATAATGAAACTTTGTTAATATATTAGTAAAGGAAAAACTGTTTTTAGCTCTTGGCTTCATGCCTAACAACAAAACAATAAATTCCACATCCGACTGGAAATCCTACCAGTTTCATGCAATTTATATATAAAAAAAATGAAATATATAAGGTAAAATATATAAAAAATATATTTATAAAATAAATATTCCTTCAAAAGAAACAGGTTTGTCAACTGTACGTTTGCAGAAAAGAAATTCATCTACACAAACATAATTTTTTTTATCATGCACTCGGTCATGTAATGTATATCTTTATGCTTGTAACATGTAACATGGACCATACACTGCTCCGGGCTCATACTGTTCCTCCATCAGCAGACGGAAACTGTTAGTAAAAAGAATTGTGCAATGTTGCATGGATAGAGCTATACAGCACTGCATGTGAGCCCCATACATGTGCATGAACCATTAAACTCCTTTGTCTGGGTGGTTATATTACTGTCTGGTTTTCGACTTTCATTCCAGTTACACCAGTTTGCAGGAGAAGGAGAAATTAAAAAAAAAATTGGAAAAAGACATTCCTAGACTCTGACTCGCATATCTCAAAGTCCTGTCTTTGTCTTCTAAGTAACTAATTATGATGTGTTGTAGAAAGCAAGATCTGCTCCCTGAAGTGGTAATTCCCTATTCTGGATGAGACAAGACAACTAATAATAATAATACTATTTATTCATTTATATAGCACTCTCAATTCCTCAGCACTTTACATACATCTGCGACACTACACCCATTGGGACTCACAATCTATATTCCCTATCAGTATGTCTTTAGATATAGGGATCTGCAAGGAGATTGAAACCAACTGCAGATTATGGAATACTTAAACATCCTTTATTGTATGTTCCTGTAAGTTCAATGAGAGACTCCTCAGAAGTCTATGTACAATGCCCATCCATACATATATGGTTTCTATAACTTTCTTTACATTTTAGGCTTGCTTTCCTGATTGGGATGGACCTGGAGCCTGCTGTACTAAGTGAGGATTTGGGGACCACTGAATTGCCCCACGTTAGGAAACGTGCACACAAGGCTATTCGGGCTGGTCAAAAACGACAAGAACGCATTAGGATATACTCCTTCTTTTGGGGAGTTTTTGGAGTAGTTTTTCATTCCATGAATCAGTATTGAAGAAAGAGTTTTTGGAGGTTTTTTTCCCCTGATAAGTTATTTGCAGCCTTCTGATTAGATAGTGCTTAATTAATGGCCCCTTTACACGCAGCTACAGGTGACAGGTTTTCCACAGGTAACTTACTGGCTGCAGTGAAATCATGGAGACATGGTTCCATTTGTACACAGCAACAAGATAGAACCATGTCTCCATGATTTCACTGCAACCAGTAAGTTACCTGTGGAAAACCTGTCACCTGTAGCTGCGTGTAAAGGGTGGTTTTCTACCAGGAGACACGTCAAAGAAATATACACTTTTTTCAAACCCAAAAGTGAAGAAAAATGGTCAAAAGACATAACATGTGAACAGCAAGTCGCTTAACAATAGAATTGAATTGGTTGGGTCTTTCAAGCTTTGGAGGGGTGGCTAGCAATTTTCCAAAGTGGACCCAATTTAAAGTACAACTGAAAAAACTCCATGTGCACATATCCTCCCAGGTTTTTGAGTCAAACCTGAAGATCCTGAAGGGCTACTTTTTTTTTTCTTTTTAACAAACCTGTGTCTGTTGTCTACAGAGATTGGAACATAGGTGGCTGTGCCATCCATCCACCAGGTTAGCCCTTCCCTGTAGTTTTTGGGTTCGGTGCTTCAGTGTGCAGAGACTCCCCATGTTTCCCATGGCCACCATGTCCCCAGCAGCATGGCTCCTGCGGTCTTGTCTAGATTGCGGGCCTACAAGCACATTTACGCGTGTCCCTCGGTTCCCTGCTGGATACATTTATATATATATATTTATATATATAATAAATATATATATATATATATATATATATATATATATATATAAAAGGAAAAAGAGCGGCACTCACCAAAGTTGCTAAATGCGATGTCCTTTATTGGGGTAGTTGGTACAAGGTGCAGGGAGGGGGACCGGGTGACACCCGGTCCCTCTCCCTGCACCTTGTACCAACTACCCCAATAAAGGACATCGCATTTAGCAACTTTGGTGAGTGCCGCTCTTTTTCCTTTTATTGTTTACTGGACTGTGTTTTGCTGGCACCCCAAAGGCCTGTGTGACTCCAACCTCAGTGTCTCCACTCAGTAGAGTTCCCCTATATGGTGGTGCCCTCCTCCTCTCTGTTGCTGGATATATATATATATATATATGTCTCCTGTCACTAAAGGTGGATGTCCTGGACGTAAATCCCAAGCTGGTCTTGCGGTCGTGCCCACGAAATCATTCAGTCAGGACTGGAAATATCGTATGATTAATTGGTCCCTCTACTTACAGCTGAAGCGCAGGCATGGCGGCGACCCGGCAGTGTGTCTGAACCCGGAAGAAAGGTAAAATTCACTATGCCGTGCTGTGGTTGAGGGGATCCTAGTGGGAAGTTTAACATATAAGCACTCTGTAAGTCCTGGCATTTGCCAGGCAGCTGAGCTGTGGTAGTCTGGGGTATTGTGCACTCCTGGGACTGACTAAGCTTGCATGAGATCATTACACTGATGTCTTTACTATTTAAGATATTTTCTTCCATTTCTTCTCTTACATGTGCCATGGAGGAAAGCTGGCAGCATCCATGGGCTGAGGTCAAACGCCGCATGCAGTTCCTCTAGGCGCACTCTGCTTGCATCGTGCGACTGCACTGGTTCACTAAAGAATACCGGTTTGTAGATCACATAAATAAATAATACTGGCACTGCCTGTATGTCTCTGCACTTTTGCCAGGCAGTGGAGCTGTCTGTGATCCAAAGTGTTGGTGTACTCCTGTAACAGATTACCCCTATAAATGTTATGATTATATTGTTTACTTTTTAGAAAGGAAAAGAAAATCCACAGAAGCTTTGCTCCACTCATACTCAGCTGTTTCTGATGAATGCCTGCAAGATGTGTTCCTGCACAGTTGGATACTGCTCTGCTGAGGCTGCAGCCCTCTAACATGTTAAGGGGCAGATGTCAGCCATGTTCCATGAGTTACAGGGTTACAGGGAAGGATCCTCTCTTCAACATGGTTGTTTGTCTGTGCAGCATGCCTAATAAAGGCAAAAAAAGGCAGAGCTTATTCTGTCCTTAAAGGAGAAGGCACTTGACTCGCCCCGGGCGGGGACCGTGGGGTACTCGGAATCGGGACCTCTGGAGGTCGTCTGGGCTTCTCCGGGATGTCACGGTGGTGCGACCCAGTCCATGATCCCCCCGTTGGGTGAGTTCAGTAAAAAGGGGAAATTGTGAACAGTAAAACAAAAAGAATAAAATTAAAGTTGTGACCCCACCCGTGGGCTGTGGCCAGTGTGAGCCACCGCTGCCATGCAGACCTCTGGGGATGGTGCTGACAGTGGCAGATGTTGAGCCCTCCACGGGTAGGGCTTGGGTCCCCAGGGCAAGTGTAGGAATACAGTCTATGTGAGTGGTGAGCGTTGGAAGTGCAGGATGCAGCGTGCGGGAGAACAAACAGACACAGAGGGCACAGTTTTCTTTTACCTTTTACTTAGCTGTAAGGTGGTCCGGGTACTGTCCACAGTGGTTGTCGGGGATCTGAGTTTGGAAGCAAGTTGGGACAACCCACTCCAGGCAAGTTCTGAGGCCTACATTCTGCTTTAGTGTTTGATGGCCCTGGCTGCGTGTAGCTGTGCTGAGGCCTCCTTCAGTCTGCTCTGGCTGTGTGACAGGTGGCACGAGCTCTCTGTTGGTATCCTTTAATCTTTCGGAACTCCTGAGCTCTATATTGCAGCTGTCAGTAGATCCATCACTATCTGGTTAATTTTTTCGCATAAGCTGTTTGTCTGCGGGTGGTATGGTGTAGTCCTAATCTTTCATCCATCCATAGAGCCTGCAGAACTCTTGAAACACCTCAACCTCGAATGCTGGGCCTTGGTCTGTCAATACCCAGTCCAGGTAACCAAGGGGCCTGCACACATGTGTCTTGAAGGCTCGTGCTGCAGTCTTCGTGGTCAGGTCCTTCACGGGCACCACCACCAGGATCCGAGAGTAGTGGTCCACGATTGTAAGGCTATAGACATAGCCTGATCGGCTTGGGATTAACTTCACGTGGTCCAGCCCTACTATCTCCAGGGACTGTTTGGTGACAATGGCTGCAACGGGGCCCGCTGGCTGTCTCTGTCTTTCCTGCATAGGCTACAGGGGCCACAGTTCCTGCACCAGGCCTCGATGGTTGGCCTCATACCGATCCAATAGAACCTTCCACGTAGCAAGGCTTCCAATTTATTCCAGCCAAAGTGCCCGGCTCCGTCATGGTAGGCCTCCAAGACCATCTGAGCATCTATCCTCGGGACTATGATCTGCCACACTAGCTCGTGAGTCCTAGGGATGGTGTACCCCCTACTCAGCTTGCTGGCATAGATGAATAATCTGCCTCTTTCCTTCCATAGCTGCTGTGCCTCCACTAGAGCATCGGACTTCAAGTGTGCATCAGGATTCTGCAGCAGCTCTTTGACCAGACTGATAGTGGGATCACTGTCCTGGGTTTCTGTCCAATTGTGATGGGGCAACAGATGATGGGGCAACATTGACTTCCTGCCTTCCGGGCCTCTGGGCCTTCACTTCATGGGAGCACTGGGACACATATTTGTGGTGGAATGCTGGTAACTCCACTTCCTCCAGCTCTTCCGGGTCTTCTCCGTCATGATGTAGATGGGGCATTCTAGACAGAGCGTCGGCGTTAGCATTCTTGCGCCCGGCCCGATACTTGATGGTGAAGTTATAGTTGGAGAGCCTGGCTATCCAATGCTGCTATATTGCACCTGGCTTAGCAGTATCTAGGTGGGTCAAAGGGTTTGTATCAGTGTATATTGTGAATTTTGCAGCGGCCAGGTACTGCTTGAATCTCTCAGTTATGGCTCACACTACAGCCAGGAACTCAAGTTTGAAGGAGCTGTAGTTGCCGGGATTTCTCTCAGTTGGCCGAAGTTTTCTGCTGGCATAAGCGATTACTCTTTCTCTGCTCCTCTGCTTCTGCAATAACACGGCTCCTATTCCCACATTACTAGCATTGGTGTATAATATAAATGGCTGACTATAGTCAGGCTAGGCCAGGATCTCTTCCCCGGTCAAGGCTCGCTTCAGTTGCTGAAAGGACTCCTCTTCTCCAGCTCCCCACTTTATGGCAGGACTTGGGCCCCTGGTCTTCTGGGCCTGCCCCACTAGGAGATCTTATAGGGGTGTGGCCATCTTGGTAAACCCCTTAATAAACCTTCGTTAATAGCCTACCAGTCCTTCTTCGAGGGTTTTAGGTTGTGGCCACCTCTTGATGGCGGTGACCTTGTTGGGGTCTGGAGCCACACCTTCCACACTGACTACGTGTCCTAGGTACTGTACCTTAGGTTTAAGGAGATGGCACTTTGACGGCTTTACTTTCAAACCAAACAACGCCTTGAAGACTTCTGCCAGATGCTTCAGGTGGTCTTCGTAGGTCCTTGAGTACACGATGACATCGTTAAGGTACAGCAACATGGTCTCGAAGTTCATATGACCCAGGCAGCACTCCATTAACCGCTGGAACGTCCCTGGAGCATTGCAGAGGCCGAATGGCATGCAGTTGAATTCACTAAGGCCCGTGGGCGTTGTGAAGGCGGTCTTCTCCAGGTCAGCTTCTGCCACGGAAACCTGCCAGTACCCACTGGTGAGATCAAGAGTGGAGAAATAGCTGTTCTCAAGGTGGCTAATGACTCCTCTATCCTGGGTAATGCATATGCATCTTTGTGTGTAATGCGATTGATCTGTCTATAATCTACACACATACTCATCGTATAATCCTTTTTGTTTACCAGGACTAGTAGTTGTAGCCCCATGGGCAGCTCCATCTCTAATCACCCCAGCCTCCTTCATCTCCCTTAACATGTCTTTTGTGCATTGGTAATGGGCTGGTGGTCTGGGCCTATACCTTTCTTTGATAGGTGGATGGTCCCCTGTTGGTATACAATGCTGTACCCCATTTGCCTGCCCAAAATCTAAGGAGTCTGTGCTAAAGATCTGCCCGTATTCTCTGACTACCCTGTATAATCCACACTTTTGGTGTAAGGGGGTAGAGCTGGTGCCGACATGTAGCTTTTGGCCCCAGTCCTCCAACTTCCCCTCTAGGCCGTTGTCCTCAGCCGGGTCAGGCGAGTCCAAGGGTTCCACAGACGTGATCACATTGCTATTGACCGTGTACAGCTTGGCGATGGTAGCATGAAGTGGCAGCTTGGCCTCCTCCTCCCCACAGTTTAAAATGCGTACAGGTACCCTCCCCTTTCGGACATCAACTATACCTCTGGCTGTCATGATGGTGGGCCGGCTATCTGAATACACGGGTTCTACCAGCGCCTGGTAATCCTGCCCCCTGAAGTCTATGGCCGCCCTGCACCATATCAACATTTCACTCCGTGGAGGGACCATAATGGGGAGTGAGTCACTTACTCTTACGCTGCCAATCTCATCTCCAGACAGCTCCACCTGTTGTCTCTGCACCCGGACCCGGATCTCTCCCTGCAGGGTCCTCTGCTGTCCGGAATTCGCATTCTCAGCAGCCTGGTGCAACAACACAATAACCTCTGTCAGACATTTTTCAATTCCATTTGTTCCTATGGTTACCATCGGTGTCGCTGCCTGGCGATCAACATCTACTATTACCAAACCTACATTAGGTAACTCCACCCGCCCCACTTTATTTGTCACTTCTATAAACCCTACTTGCGGTACGGGTCCCCCATTACTCGCAACTATAGTGAGGTTATCATCTGGGCAAAGAGCAATATCAGAGTCTACCCAATAATGCTGGTAAAGGATATAAGGGATCGATGTCACTTGTGACCCGGTGTCCAGTAGAGCATTCATTGGGATCCTGTTCAGCATGGTAGGTAGGATGGGCTGTCCTCCCACGTACCGATGGCACCAGTTCGGCGGGCCTAGTGGATCTACTCCTGGGGGGCAGCCCCCTGCCCCAGGGATTTCTCGTTTAAAGGACAGGACCGGGTGACATGTCCTGCCTTGCTGCAGCTGTGACAAATGGGTTGCCCCTCGACATCATAGCGGTCAGTGGCTCGGCCTCGGATGGTGGGACTCCTCCTCTGGCGCATCAACGGGACGTCTTCTTGGCTTGTGGCAAGGCTGATTCGTTTTGACGATCCGGCTCCTTGTATGGCTTGTACGGTTCTAGCCAGGTCGGCCATTCCTTGGGTCAACTGCTGTAGCTGAAGGTGCATGTGTGGTGCCCCTGCGGCTAGGCGCCACAGAGTGGTATTACATTTATTATCTATATGTAATATTATTGTAAGTTGCTAGTTTGGCATTTAAATCTTATGGAGTCTATTTTTACACTCACTTAGGACCAACCACCTAGAGTAGGGGGAAGCAGTACTTGGTAGATCCCAGATAGGTGGGGGGCGGAGCTTAGGATAGAGTAAGAGTGACAGTTGACAGTTTACCTCAGACAGTGCTGGGAAGGCAGACAGAGTGGTCAGGCCTGGCAGCCCAGCTGAGTGGAGGGTACCCCATCTTTATGTGGGGACCCAGGACAGAAGGCAACGGGCCAGGGCTGCTAGGAGCCAGCTGGTCATGTTGAGCAGTCACCGGTGACACGGACAACCGAGGCAGCCAGGAGTTCAACCCTGACTGAAAAACCGACGAGCTGTAGGCCCAACAGAAACGGGTTGCTGACAGCCCCACAAAGGCACATCACCCCTCAGGACCATAACAGATCCAAACCGGTGGGATAACGGCCCGATTACCGACGTCGGGGGAGAGTCTGGACTCCTCTTAAATCCGGAAAAGGATAATCGTACCTTACTGACGGAGATCAGGGGACTGGCGGGTGAGCTCTACAAAGGTGGGAAAGATAGAAAGACAGAGAAAGAGAGTAGAAAACCCTGAAAGACAAAGAGAGGACATCTAGAGACTCCATAAGAGAAACCCTGAGTTGGTAACAACACCCTAAAAACCAAACTGTACCGTGTCTTGTTATGCCATCAGTCGGTACCGAGTAAAGCAGAGTTAAACTTGAACTGGTTTCTGTTATTCTTCCTGCCGCAGCCTGGAGGGCTCAACATCATCATCAACATCAGTTCAGCAGAGGGGTAAGAACTGTAGTACCACCATTACCATCACTGTCCTCCCTCACCGTCTCACCATCACAGCTGCCGTGTGGTAAAGCTCCACCTGTGGGGAGCTGTACCACACTTAGCTGCCTCAACCATCACCTCAGTGGCCGGCTGGCAGCACTGGTACCGTCTTACCGGACTCTACAGGTGGTGTCACGTTCCCCTGTAAATAACCCCTTTAACCCCACCGTTTAACATCAACATCTAGTTGATGTCACCAGGGCACGGCACCAGGGTCCCGACCATCCGTGACTCCCACACAGTAGCCCCGGTGACCGAGTCCATCCCTTAGCCCTGGTTGAATTACATGCTCTTGAGGGTGAGGGGCTCTAGAGTCTGTGCACCGGCCCCTGCAGTGGTCGGGGAGGAAGGCACCACCTCTATAGGATACATTATGGCCAGCTGCTGTGAGGGCGCAGGGTCGTGGTCAATGTTCTCTTTTAGCATCTGGAGAGCCCGATCTTTAAAAGCTGTAAACTCTTCATCAGGATGCTGCATTGACAGTGACTGTTGCTGGACCCAGTTGACGCAGTCCTGCAGGCCCTCAATGAACTGTGTCTGCAACAGCTGGCTCTCATTCGGTGCACTGTCAGGATCGGCCTGTTTCATGGCCTTCAACGCCTCTTGCAGAGTTAAAGCATAGCTACGCACACTGTCCTGCACCCCTTGTTTATATCAAAAGAATCGGACTTTCAGGTCTGTGGCTGTACGGATCTCAAAAACCTCCTTCAGTTTGGCAAAGACTTGTTTTACAGTCTGTTTGTCATGGTCAGACCAAGCTTTCGCCTCTCACCGAGCCTCACCTACTAACTGTCCCAGTAGCATAGTTAGGTGTTGCCTTCTGTCATTGGATACAGTCCACGCTTTTCATTTGTTCACGGAAGTCATTGAGGGCATCGGGGACTCACGGGTATTGTGGGAGCCACTTTGCACCTGGGAGGTATGGCAGGATGAATGGCATGAGAGTGGCGCCCGGAGGTGCCGCGACCCCGGCCCCTCGGCGGCATCGCTGGTTCTCTCGTCATTCGAGGTGGACATCGTTCTCCCCCTTGGTGAACCGCAGCCCCCTTCAGTTTCAATCAGTACAAGTCTCTCGTTCTCGGTGGGGTCTTTCCGTGTGGGCCTTCCGGCGCAGGGTTTCCAGTGTCGCTCTGCTGACTTCAGAGCGTAATGCCTCGGCTGGCATTCATGCCCTTTCACCGGCCCCACCTCTAGCCTTCCCGCGCTCTGCGCGGGCGGCAAAGAGAGTAAGATGGTGACTGATCACAATTTATCACAGTCTTAGGCACATGGGACCCTGTTTTACCGGGTCGGTGGATTCTGTTCGTGATGCCAAAGCTTACTCACCCCGGGCGGGGGACCATAGGGCACTCAGAACTGGGTCCTCTGGAGGTTGTCTGGGCCTCTCCGGGATTGTCGCGGGTGGCGCGACTCAGTCCATGATCCTCTCGTCGGGCGAGTTTAGTAAAAAGGGGAAATTGTGAAAAGTAAAACAAAAAAGAATAAAATTAATGTCGTGACGTCACCAGTGGGCTGTGGCCAGTGTGAGCCACCGCTGCCGTGCAGGCCTCTGGGAATCGTGATGATGGTGGCAGCCGGGATGTTGAGCCCTCCACGGGCAGGGCTTGAGTTACAGGGCAGGTGTAGGAATGCAGTTTATGTGAGTGGTGAGCGTTGGAAGTGGAGGATGCAGCAAGCGGGAGAACAAACAGAAACAGAGAGCACAGTCTTCTTTTACCTTTTACTGAGCTGTAAGGTGGTCCGGGTACTGTCCACAGTGGTAGTCAGGGATCCGGGCTTGGAAGCAAGTTGGGATGACCCACTCCAGGCAAGTTCTGAGGCCTACCTTCTGCTTTAGTGTTTGACGGCCCTGGCTGTGTGTAGCTGTGCTAAGGCCACCTTCAGTCTGCTCTGGCTGTGTGTCAGGCGGCATGAGGTCTCTGTTGGTATCCTTTAATCTTTCGGGACTCCTGAGCTCTATATTGCGGCTGTGTCTCCTAGCCTTAAGTTGGCCAGGCAACGTGGAATCACCCACCCTCCAGGTTTGGTTCCTGGATATAGAATTCCTTGCGACCTCGGTCTCCGGTGACCGTACTGCACTAGGCACTGGGGCGAAGCGGCACTGGCTCCACTCCCTGGACCTAGTCCTCACTTTCCCAGACTCTCACCACGGGTCTCACACATGGTCTGGTCAGTCTCCTAGGATGAGCCTGGCGTGGCTACTGTCTGTGGGGTGTCTTCTACAGTCCTCCTGGGAACTGACTGGCTGACCCCTCCCCCAGACTAGAATTTATAGGGGACCTGCCCTGAACCCGGGCTTTAGAGCTCCCCCTTCTGGCCTGTAGTCAGGAAGGTGTTTGTGTGTGTGTGTGTGTTACCTGGTGGTTGCCTTACCTTGCTTCCAAGCTTGTATCGTGGCAACCGGATCCCGGGGCGCCACACACTCTCCATTCACCTGCTGCTGAATGAGTGTCTGCAGAAATACGGTGTGGATCTGAGAAGATCCTAGATCTGGGATCCAGACTCAGAACTGTTTATAGGGTTGATCCTTCACAAATCCAGGCCTGGGAAGACCCACCCCAGGTGGATCTGGATGTAGCTAACTATTCCAAAAAAAACCAAAAAGGTCTCTTTTTTCCTACAGAGGAGTCTGCTCGCCTTAACAGACCCTGTGGTCAGAAAAGCAGATTCTCTCTAAAGAAGAGTGATGTGGCAGTGCCAGTGGCCAGGGTAATGAGGATATGGCTGAATCTGTCACCTAGACCAACAGATCGCACGATAGGACATAATAAATGTTTATGCGATGCCTCGCTTTTTACACTGACAGGAGGCTAACTCTCTGGTCACTAATAGCACCTCCAGAAAGGCTCTATAGATCAAAAAATGGGTCAATGATGATGCATTTCTGCCATTCACTATTCCAGACTTCAAGTTTCTTTGGTTCCCAACTATAAAAAATTCTGAAGCTCGGTGACGAATCAGGACATGAATACCACAGTTTGGAATCTAGTTCAAGAATTCCTACAGGAAGGGGCACTAGAAGAGGGGCCATCTCATCAAAGACTGCTAGGAATGTGCCTTCCTCTGTCTCCAGTCCCAAGTCTGGAGGGCGATAACGCCTAGTAATTGATTCACTTACTTGAGCACGTTCCTCCAGAAGAAGAACAAAAATGAAGAGTCTTTAATTGGTCTGGTCGATTCTGTACAGAGGTGGCTGGTTGACAACCATAGATCTGTAAGATACTTAGCTACATATCCCAATTCTTATGTTTCATCGCAGGTTTCTACAAATCGCAGTACAGCAAGGTGGTCATCTTCGCCATTTTCCATTAACTTTTCTACCGTTCAGGATCTTGGTGGGCCCAAGAGTCTTTGCCAAGACAACAGTAGTCCTGGTAGCTCTCCTCAGACGTCAGGGCATTTACATCATCCCTACCTAGACGATTGGTTACTGAGAGCCTCCTTCAAAGGCTCAGTTACTGCATCATCTACAGATGACCCTGACTCTGCTGATCTCCCACGGTTCCTGATCAACAGATGGAAATCAACAGCTATCACCAGAGAGTAGAAATTTCTTGGATGCGTGATCAACTCCCAAGACATGATGGTGATATTGACCAGCAAGAGAATCTGAAGTCTTCAAGACAGCGTATATCATTTATCAGAGCTCCTCGCATATCAAGCAGAGCGGCAATGAATGTCTTGGGGAAGCTTACTTCAACCGTAGAAAAAGTTCCATGGGCCAAAAATCATCATAACATCATGTCAAATCCATCAGCCACTAACATCTCTAATTTCTATACCTTGGGTCACCAAGCAGGACCTACGGTGGTGGCTCATTCCAGTATTTGAGTTTAGGCAGGTCGCTTGCGCAAAAACAAAACATACCCTGACGACGGGCAGCTCAGAACACCATGGGGTGCTCGTTAGGAGAACTCTGGTACACCCAGGACTCTGGGTCCTGGTGAAGTTGGAAGCCTATATGTCATCCAATCTCAGGGAACTCAGGGTGATAGATTTTGCTCTTTGGGCACTTCCAGAAGCTGCTGTTCGGCAAGCTGTGTAGTCCAACCTGGCGGTCAGTGTTCTGCGTCAACAAAAAAAGAGGAGTCATTCACTTGCCTTCAGGGTGCCACAACATATTTTTTGAGCAGAGAACAGTCTTTGCAGTCTGACAGCAGTCCACATACCCGGACTCTTCAACACCAAGGTCAATTGGCTCAGCCGCAATCAAGCCTACCAGCGACGGATGGTACAATGTCTAGACATCCGCTGTAGCTTGATTCTTTAAAGCAGTGAAGAATTTGAGACCTCCCTTTTTGATTTACCGGTCCTTCATGAGACGTCTCGCTTTTTTCTTAAAGTTTTCAAGGTCCACCGCTTGAGCCAGCCTGGCAGGCTTCAATCAAAAATCTCCTGGAAGACTCTGTTCCTGGTACTACTTACTTAAAGCTAGGAGATTTGGAAAAATCTGGGCATTGTCTTCCAGAGAGCCCATATCTCCACGTTGCATCAGATCATTTAGGCCTTGAAATCATGCATGGCTCTTCCCAAAAAAAGGGAGGTTCTGCATCAAACATCACCCAAAGAGGGAATTTCTTCCAGAGCTCGGCTAAATGCTAATGGACAGTTTCGCCTTCTTGGAGGACGAAGGATGGTCCTAATCTATCTCCAGAACACTCTCCCATTCAGGAAGGACAAAAATCTTTTTTCATCAGTTTACAGGACTGAGTCACAGCTGAAAAGCTAGCAAGAGCACTCTAGCTGCACTACCGTTCAAAAGTTTGGGGTCACTTAGAAATTTCCTTATTTTTGAAAGAAAAGCACATTTTTTTTCAATGAAGCTAACATTAAATGAATCAGAAATACACTCTATAAATTATTAAATGTGGTAAATGGCTATTCTAGCTGCAAACGTCCAGTTTTTAATGCAATATCTACATAGGTGTATAGAGGCCCATTTCCACAACCACCACTCCAGTGTTTTAATTGTACATTGTGTGTGCTAACTGTGTCAGAAGGCTAATAGATGTTTAGAAAAACCTTGTAAAAAGTATGTTAGCACAGCTGAAAAGGGTTTTTTGGCTGATTAGAAAAAGCTATAAAACTGATCTTCCTTTGAGCTAGCTGAAAATCTGAGCATTACATTTTGTTTGTTCTATAAACTCTCAAATGGCCAGAAAAAGAAAACTTTCATGCGGAAAATCTTTTTTGTTCTTAAAAATTAAGGCTATTCCATGCAAGAAGTTGCCAAAAAAATGAAGATTTCCTACAACCGTTTTGTACTACTCCTTCAGGGGAGAGGCATTAAAGGCACTAAACCAGAGTAGAAAGAAAGTGGGAGGCCCCGCTGCACACTGCGCAAAAAGAAAGTACATTAGAGTCTCTAGATTGAGAAATCGATGCCTCACAGCTCGTTAACTAGCAGCTTCATTAAATAGTACCCAAAAAAGGGGCCAGTGTCAAGGTCAGTTGAAGGGGGCGACCCCAGGATGTGGCCTTCAGGGCAGAGGGGGCAAAGAAAAAGCCATATCTGACACTGGCTAATAAAAGAAAAAGATTAATATGAGCAAAAAACACAGACTTTGGACAGAGGAAGATTGGAAAAAAGTGTTATGGACTGACGAATCAAAGTTTGAGGTGTTTGGATCACACAGAAGAACATTTGTGAGACGCAGAACAAACTGAAAAGATGCTGGAAGCCATCTGTCAAGCATGGTGGAGGTAATGTGAGAGTTTGGAATTGCTTTGGTGCTGGTAAGTGGGAAATTTATACAAGCTAAAAGGGATTTTAAAAAAAGGAAAGCTATTAAATCCCCTTTTGCAACGCCATGCTATACACTGGGGGACAGGCTTGAAATTTGGGGGACAATTTCATCCTACAACAGGACAATGACCCAAAGCACACCTCCAAGTGATGCATGAATTATTTAGGGAAGAAGCAGGCAGCTGGTATTCTTTCTGTAATGGGGTCACCACCGGCAGTCCCCCCAGATCTCAATCCCATTGAGCTGTTGTGGGAGCAGCTTGACCGTTATGGTACGCAAAAAGTGCCCATCAAAAACCCAAACCAACTTTTTGGAAGGGGCTACGGAAGCATGAGGTGAATTTCTCAAGATTACCTCAGCAAATTAACAGCTAGAATGACAAAGGTCTGCAATGCTGTAATTGCTGCAAAGGAGCATTCTTGACAAAGCAAAGTTTGAAGGAAAAAAAATAATATTTCAAATAAAAAAAACAATATTACAAACCTTGTCAATGTCTGGACTACATTTTCTATTCATTTTGCAACTCATTTGATAAATAAGAGTATGATTTTCATAGAAAAACACAAAATTGTTGGGTTTCCCCCAAAAATTTTTTTAATAGTGTAAGTTTAACTCCTTCCCCTGCGGGAAGCCGGGGGTTGTTTGGGATTGAAACAGACATTTCACTTTTCAATCAGGGAAAGAGAAAACCCCTTTACTTAAGAGGGGTTTTTTTTTCGTAAAAAGTGTGGAGGGCCCCCACTATGCCTTTCATCTTAAAAAATCAGTAAGAGTGGAACTTTTAAGGCCCCAAAAAAAATTCACGAAAATGTGTTTGTATACTAAAAGAAAACCCCCTTGCCTGTTGCCCCGGGTCCCAGGGGTTTTTTTGCCCTAAAAAAACTTGAGAAAAACCCCCTCCAAGAGGGGCCCCCAGAGTAAAAAAAAGGGTTCAGAATGGGATTCCCGTGCCCTGTTTTTACTCGTGGGAAAAATACACAAGGGATTAAACCCTAAGGAAAAGACCCATTGTTGGCAAGACTCTTTTTCCCAAAAAATTGCTCTATATAGATAAGGTTTAAGGAGTTTTTGATCTAGGTACCCTCTTATCTGGGAAAATACGATGGATTACAACGAAATTTGGTGTCATTTTAAAAAGGGCATTTTTGGCCCCCTTGTGTAAGGCCCCAAAGTAATACTCGGGGTTGGGTTTTGGTTTTTCCTAAGCGCTAAGGGGGTTCAGTTCTTCACTAACAACTTCATACGGGGCGCAACGGGTTTTTTGGGGGACAAAAACTTTTTCAAGTTTAACAAAAAATTCTACCATAGCCAGGGCCCCAAAAAGGGAATTCTTTGGCACCAACGTATGCAATTTTTGCTCCTGGGGGGTGGGGAAAAAAATTTTGTTTTTGGGGGAGAACAGAGGCCCCTGGGGTGCCCCCAGTTTTTTTTTTGGGGGCCTAATAGATGATTCATTTTTTTTTATGGCCAGTGTGAGAAGCTTTGAAAAATTTCAGGGATTTAAACGTAAATAATTTGGTTAAGTTTCCTCAGAATTTTAAGAGAGAAACTCAATTTCTTGGACGTAACGTTGAAAAAGGTAAAAAAGGACCCCAAAACCCTTTTTTCAAAAAAAAAGACGCCAGCAATACCATTTCTTTGGAAACCCCCTCCCCCCAAAAAGTTTTAAAAAAAGGGAAAAATACCAAGGGCCAATATCTAGCATCCGCGGAAAAACTTTCAGACACCCAACTTTCAGCGAAAGAATTAAAAAATTTTTCTGAACAGGGTTCCCAACTCCCCTAAGTAGGGTACAAAACGTAGAAAAAACCCCCGTGGAATCTTTTAAAAAACCCCAAGTAAAAAAGAAAACCCCAAACATGAGGATTAGAATTTTAGAAAACCAACCCATGGAAGAAGGGGGATCGGAAAAAGCTTGGCTTTTTTTAAGAGTTTCCCGGCCCCCAAACCCTGATTCCTCCCTCCCAAAGGGAGAAATTGGGGGCAAAAGGGAAATAGCACGTTAACCCCCGGGTCGAAAATTACCTGGGGGGAAAATTGAAAAGGATTTCAGTGCGGAAATGTGTACATAAAAGTACTCAACAGGAAAAGGAATTCACATAAAAAAACCGGCAGGATTCTCAAAAAAAAAATTTGGAACTGTAAGCTGGGGCGTGTCATGTTTCAAAGCTCCTTGTAAGAATATTGGGGAAGCCAAAAAGGAATTCGGGGAAAAGAAAGGGAACATGTGGGGTTGTCGGAACTGTAGAGAAAAAGTTTTTTTGGACAAAGGCCTTTTAATGTCCCCTGCTCTAAAGGATCAAAAAAACCAAGAAACAGGGATTCGGGGACGCACAACCTTTTTTTCCCCGAGTTTTGGGGCCTCTCCCCAAGCCCTTCCCTCGGGGACCCAAATGGAGGTCCAAACGGGGGGAAAAAAAAGGCTTGTGCTGTTCCAACATCCTGGTTTGGGTTTCCCTTTTGACCTTTAGAGCATGGGAATTGAGGCATTCTCCAAAAAATTTTTTTGATCAAAACACATTTTCCGGGAATGCGGCCCCTGCGCAGTCCTTAACTTTTTTTCCCCCAGTTGTGGGTGTCAAAACTGACAAAAGGGGAGAATTCCCATCGCAAAGCAAAAATTTTTAAAATTTAGAAAAAAACCCATAGCGCATTCTTTTTTTCGGAACTGTAGGCCCCCTATTTTCATATACATCAAAAAATAGGTTAATTTGGAGGGATGTACTTTATGGCAATCGAAGTAAAAAACCATGGGGGAGGAAAATGGAACGACTCATATACAAAGGAATGCCGTTGGATCCACCGCTAAACACAGTCCCCAAATGGCCAAAAAAAAACCCAAACTTAAATGCTTTATATAATTCCGAAAAAAATAAGATAACTTCGTATCTCTCGGATATAATTTTTGGGAAATTGGGGGGAGGAGTTTTCTCTTTTTCAACCTGGCCCCCTGAAAACTACAACCCCCTTTTTACCAGAAGGGTCCGGGGGGTTTAAAAAACTACGGAGATTAGACCTTTTTGCACCTTTTTTTAAAAGATACCCCCCTTATCAGATCCCACAAAACATCACTTTTATAAAAAGGGGGAACGTAAAAAATTTTAAAAAAAATTAAGGGGGGGTTACTGAGCTGGTTCCCCAAAAAAAAAGAACGCCCCCACTATTAAGAGAGAAAAAATTTCCCAGGGGCCCAAGGCCATTTTTTAAAGAAATGGGTTCCCGCTCCTCTAAGGGCAGTGCCCCTTTTAAATCTACATTGGGCCAAAATATTTGGACAGTGAAAAAAATTTTTTTTTTTGTTTTTACAAAAACATGTTCAAAATCAATTTTTTTAAAATTTGGGCGAAAGTCACACCCCCACTGAATATGGATTTCCCAAAAAATCGGAAAAGGGTTTGGAATAAGCTTTAATGATACCCCTCTTTTTCAAGGGCCAAAAGTAATGGGAAAAATGGACTCAAAGGGTAAAATTAACTTGAAGGCGTCCCCCGTTAACCTTTAATCAATGAAGTTTTTAAAAGGTGGGGGTGGTTCCTTTGTGGGGTTTTGCATTTGGAAGCTGTTGCTGGCCAAAAAAATGCGGTAAAAAAAACTCTAATTGGGTGAAGCAAACACCTGAGGCAAAAAAAAAAAAAAAATCCTAAAGGAAAAAGCGACAGTTGGAGTAAAAATCAACTTTGGGAAAAATTCGGGAAAAAAAAAGGAAAATTTGCTGGGATTTGGGGAAACTTAAAAGGGGCCGGGGGGTCCAGGTGAAAACGGGTGGATGTCGCCCATACTTTTTTTGGGTGAAGAAAACCCTTCACAACACAACTGAAGCCAGAAACCTCAGTAAAGTGGGTGTATTGTTCAAGTCAGCAGTAAAGGGGAAACCCCCATGACATAAATAAAAGGGTTACATTAGATGCAAACCATTCTCAATTCAAAAATAGAAGGCCAGATTAAATTTGCTAAAAAACCCCCCTCAAAAGCCCTCAGTTCGGAAAAAAAGTATTTAGGGACAAAAAAGCAAAGATCAACCTGCCCCGAAGAGGGGAAAAAAAAAAGTTTGGAGAAAAAGGGAACGGCAATGACCCAAAGGCAACCCCACCCTTTTGAAAACATGGTGGGGAAGGATGGAGGGATGCAGGGCTTTAATGGAATGGGTCACTTGGTTTATTGATACAAAAAAGCAAAAAGAGTAGCCGGAAAAAATTTGAAGTGAGGGAAATCTTTCGCCCAATTTCCCCCCCAAATGCTCAAAGTAATTGGAGGGTTTTTTTGTAAGTGGAAAATGCCCCAAAGCTACACCAAAAGTCCCCGGATTCATGAGTAAAAAAAAGTGGAACATTTCGGGCCAAGTAAATCATCAGTTTTAACCCCTTGAGCGCATTTCACTTCTAAAATCCAAATTAAGCGGAAAAGACCCCAAAAAAGCAACCCCTGAACGGGGGTTAAAGGCCTGGCAAAGCATTAAAAAGGGGAAATCCGCTTTTGGGTGATGCCAGGGTTCCGCTTAAAAGGATGATTGCCCCAAAAAATTCGAAAAAAAAAAATTGAAAAAAAAATATTTTTTTTGGGTTTGTTTATTTTAATTACTTTTGACCCCTAAAATGTGGATGTTTTAAAGAAATTGTAAAATTCCTCTTTTTATCGTATTTTTGTTAACCCTTCTTAAATTCAATTGCACTTGAATTCTTTGTAGGGTTTTTCATTTCAAATCCAATGTGGGGCATGCAGACCCAACCCCAAAAATTGTGTCACTGTCCAAAAATTTCTGGCCCAACGGGGAAATCTTTAATTTGACCTTAAAAGCTTTAAAACCCTTCCCCCGCAGTGTTAAGAAACCCAAAATAGTGCTGTTTCCAAACATCCGGCCTCTTTTAAAATAAAATCCCAACATAAAATTTTTTTTCCCCCGCCTCCACAACCTCCCTAAATCGCATCTCTCTTCTGGGGTTTTTTCCTGCGATACGCGTACAATTTCAATCAAAAGTCAGTGGTTAATTTGGACCCCATATCGTCCTGGTTGTATGGGGAACGTCCAAAAGCTTTTCAAAGTGTAATGCGATATGGGGATCGAATAGGGGTATTAATTCCCCCAATGCATAGCGTTGAAGCCAGATTTGGGTGTTAAACCCCAATTAGATGCGTTTGGGGAAATACCCATTCCTCCTGTTAATATGCGACCGGATTGGGAGGGGGGGACATCGCCGGGACTTTTTTACATATCCCGGGGTTTAAAAATAATGGATGCGGGGGGAAAGGCACTAATTGCGCGTCCCCCCCATTGAGTTGCGATATCAAACGATATCTGGGTTAAAACCCCCCATCAGTGGGGTACCACAAAACTCCTAGGGAGCAGTTTGCTGTCTGGGTGTACGTTTGAACCGATTCTCCTTCCCCCACATCAATCCTTGTCTGTTCTTGTCGTTACCCGAAGAAAAACTTGGCCCCCTTTCTATAGTAAACAATAAAACCTCCCGGGCCCTAAACCCCCCCCCCCTTTGATTATTGCAATTTTTTAATCGGCCCCCCCCTTTTTTTCCCCTCTACGTCCATCCTTAGCAGCAGCCAGGATCCCTTGGCCTCTTATCAGTGCCCTGCCCTGTCCAACTTGCATTGGTTCCCATACCTTGATCACTGCCAATCCGTCCCCCCACTGCCGTTCCCAAGATTTCCCGAGCCGCCCAATTCCGGAAATGTCTCCCCAAAGGGAAAGGACCACCCAAAAACTTGTGGCTTCAGCCCCTCTTTTAAAAACCCCTTTTTTAAGGGGGGGCCTATCATTTCCCATAAAATTCCTTGTACTCCTATTCACTACTCTCTGACAAACCTTTTTCAAATTCCCCAAAAACCCCAAAAAGGTTACACAGACGTAATGCCATTCATTAACTTTATTTCTACCCCCATTTCCTCAAGTCCTGGCCTCGGGGTTTAACCCCTGTACTTTGTAAACCCCCATCCGTTGAGATTGTAAGCTTTGAGAGGGACCCCCTTTTTGTTTTCTATTGATTGTTTTTTTAATTGAGTTTATTTTTTTTGTTTTTTTCCTATTTTGTATTTTTTTTTCTCTAGGGAATTACTTTTATTTGTGTATTTTTTATGCATTATACTTTTATTTTCATTTTACCAGTTTGTAAACGCTGGGAATTTGTTTTGGGGGGCTAAAAAAAAATGTATTATTTTTTATTTTGAACCTTAAAAATTCTGATTTTCCTTTTGAATCAAATTATCTGTATTCACGGGGGAATATCCTGCATCCCTTAAAAAGCCCTATACCCCCTTTTGCCCTCCTCATAATTTTACTCCTTTATTTTTTTTCTTCAACTGCTGATCCCAGGCTGTCTCCATCCCCTTCCCCCCCTTTAATATAGTGGCAGCCCTAACTGAACATCTTAGTATTGAACACTGTATAGATTGCAAAACTGTGCCCCTAATATTGGATATTCATTATGACGCGCACCCAGGGTTGGTACTCAGCTCTCAGGCGGCTTCGGGGTCTGGGGATGCCCACGGGTGGCTTGCCCGAGGCCGTGGCCCCCTGGTGGTCAATTAAAAAAGGGGGGGGTATTTACAGGGATTATGAAACAAAGTTTGTCGTGACGCTACCTGCAGTGTCGGGTGATGCCCCACCAGCGCCGCCAAAGCCCCCCGGGTGGCCCGAGGGGTATTGCGGCTTGGATGTTTTTAGTCCCCCGTAGGCGGGACTGGACCGCCGGGGCAACGATGCTGTAAGAAAACAGTTTATATGGGAAAGGATGCAGTAGAGTCAAGGTTTTCACTTCACCGGTACTTTTACTGAAACTTCTCCAAAGTCATACGTTCAGGCAGTGCGTAGATGGTATAATGGCAAATGCTACGGATGCTGCAAATGGAATTTTGGGCCCCGTTGATGGATCACTCCTTGTGTAGCTTTCTTGTTCCTTTTTTTTCCTTGCCTCCTGTGGCGGTAATTTGAGCTCTTAAAGATGATCTGACCTCCTGCTGTTTTCCTGGTCCTCCTCTCAATTACACCCGTTAGGTGAATCCTTTACTGTCCTCCGCAGGATCCCACTGCAGGACTGATTCCCCTCTTAGGGCTCTTCAGGAGGCAGGGCCGTATCTACAATATCCCCGTTCATCGGATTCTTGTGAGTCGTATAGGAACTCACAGTTTGGGGCTGCGGTACCCGGTTGCTTTCTTTTGGGGCAAACTCTTCTGTTACTCAATCCCCTTCTTAGAGTGAAACTCGCGACTGAGTTAACTTCCCTTTTTTTCCTTGGGGTTTTGCGTCTTGGGGCCCCTCAGCCCAAGGGCCCCCCTTTCCCCTTTAGGGGGGTTGCCCGGCCCCCATGTTCTCCAACCCCACTAATCCAACTGCTATATTTTCCCCCCGGGCCAAAAAATTCCTCCCGGGGTCCCCCCCACCACTATTCTGTGGTGGGGGTTACTCTAGGGTTCCCCTAGTTTTCCTGTTCCCAAAATTCATGGGGTGACTAACCGCTTTTTGGGTGCAGTACCCCCCCTTTTTTGTCACCACATGGTTTTGGGACCACAACCCCCTTTATGAAAATGCTCGTCCGGAGCATCAACTTTCCCTGGGAAGGAAAAAAATTTTTTTTATTAAAAAAAAGGGGGAAATATTTACAAAACTGTAAAATTGGGTTTTTCCCGTTTCCGGGGGACATTTCTTAAATTGCCATATAAAAAAAAATTTCACAAAAATTATTATCGGCCCAAGGGGCCGTCTCTAACCCTGCGGACCCAGCATAACTCTATCCTCAAGTGCAGTGTCGTTTTAACCCGCTGGGGGGCCCTATTTTAAACCCCCATTACAAGGGCATAAAAGGGAAAATTAATAAAAAAAACTCACGGAAAGGGCGATCTTATTTAAAGAAAGGGGTAAAGCAAAATGGGGTATATTCGGGGAAACCAAAATTCACAGTGGGAGTTATTGTATGAAAACTGCAATCAGTCTCTAACGTGAAACTTGTGGAAACCATCCAACGGGGCGGGGGGGTTATTTGTACCTGTGACCATGTTCCAATTGAGTGGGGTGTACATCTTTTTGGGGGCGTACCCCCTTTGTGGGCCCCCTTTTTGGGGGGGGCCCAATTAACTGTCCAAAGCACTGAAATAATGCATTCTCCAAAAGGGGGTTCTATGCACCTCTGGGGAGATTTGATGACAAAGGTGGTGGGCGGGAGATTTTTTATACCCGCAGCGCCCGGAAACCCAAAAAAGGAATGACGATTCGCCATGCCAGGTCAATGGTTCCAAGCGGGAAAAGCACGCCCTGACGATTGCCAAAAATTCCCCGGGGGGCGCTGCAGAAATTTGAGGGAAGGATATATTAACCACCCCGATGGGGGCCAGGGGGGGGATAGCTCGCAAACAGGGGCGATCCAAAAAAAGCCCATAAGGGCCCCCCCCCAGGGATACAAAAGGGGGGAAAAAAAAAATATGGATAGGATTAACCTTTCCATAAAAAGAACTTTTGAACACTGTACATTGTATATTGCAACAATCAGGGAGCTAAATGAACTTTTAAATCCTACAGGTTTACTTTAATATGATTCATCCCTAAATCAAAAAGACTGTATCACAGAACTGACAGACACAGACAAGGACCATTAGTTCCTTATCTACAAGACTGAAAGCAACATGGATCCTCTGATAAAGGGAACGGAGGTTGGTTGTTTCCTTTAGTTTGGCTGTCACGGATCATGAAACTCCCTCCTACTATGTTTATCCGTATTCACTAAAATGATTATAGCTCATATAGTCTAATCATCTCTTCCTTTATAGGGAATATCACAAGGAGTCTACAAGACACTGATATCAGGTGACATCTGAGATCTGTAAAACGGGTGGGAATATAATGTATTACATTGAGAAGGGTAGGAAACCTCTACCAATAATTTTTTGAACTATAACATATATAACACCATAACTAATATTACAACTTCTTAAAAATATATTCTAAACAAGATTCAAGGAAGCTGGTACCATAGCGGATACTACACCCGCTGAGAGTCGGAAAAGTGTTTTCCTTAGCAATCATGGTGCAACAAGTGCGATTCTTTTTTTATTTTTCTGAATTTTTTTCCCCAAACTTAGATACCAGTAAGATTTATTTTGTTTGGCATGTCGAAACTCATACCGACCTGAGGCATAAATACCGTCATGCAGTTTTACCATTAATGATCATGGTGAATAACCCCCCCCCCCCCCCCAAAAAAAAACGTGTAATTTGCACTTTTTTTGCAATTTCACCGCATTTGGAGGTTTTCCCCTTTCCCTGTTCCTAATTGGTAAAGTAAATGATTGCATCTGAAAGTACAACTCGTCCCACAAAAAACAATCCATCATATATCTATATTGATGGAAAAATAAAAACGTTATTACTTTGGAAGCAGGGGAGGAAAAAAATAAAATGAAAAATTTCACGGGTGGGTTTAAAAGGGTTAAACCAACATCCATTGCCTCACATTGTATAGAAAAAATATGGGAGTGCTGGTGTGTCACGGTCCACGCTGCTGTGGTATGGATAAACTCACCAAAGAGCCCCAAAATATTTTTCATCCTTTATTCCTCCTCTCCCCCTACAAAAAGTGGCATGGGGAGTTTCTCAACTTCCTTAGTGAAGTGCAAATTTGCATATATGCATATATCTTGGAGGAGGGAAGTGGCTTTACAATCTCCTCACCTACTTTTGCTGTCTCCATAAGGTTGAGAGCAAGTTCCCAGACCTTGTCTTGGCCCACTCACTCATCTAGATCAGAATATCCCACACACTACACTGATGAGGGGCAGGTACCCCGAAACGCAGCGTCTGTATTTGGGGGTTCTGATTGGCACAAATCCCTTAGTTATATTAAAAGCTTGTTGGAAAGCGATTAGGGCTTTGAGGAAGCTGCTTAAATGTGGTACTGGAGTTTCTAACTTCCTTAGTGAAGTGCAAATTTGCAATTTTGATATATCTGAGAGGAGGGAAGTGGCTTACAATCTCCTCACCTACTTCGCTGTCTCCATAAGGTTGAGAGCAAGTCCCAACCTTTCTTGGCCCCTCAACTATGCTAGATCAGAATATCCCACACACTACACTGATGAGGGGCAGGTACCCCGAAACGCAGCGTCTTAGTTTGGGGGGTTCTGATCTGGCACAAATCCCTTAGTTATATTAAAAGCTTTAGGAAACGATTATGAACTTTGAGGAAGCTGCCCTTTAATGTGGCACTGGAGTTTCTCTACTTCCTTGTGAAGTGCAAATTTGCATATATGCATATATCTGAGAGGAGGGAAGTGGGGTTACAATCTCCTCACCTACTTCACTGTTCTCCATAAGGTTGAGAGCAAGTTCCCAGACCTATTTTACAATGGACTGAAATGGTCATTATGAGATGCTCCAGAGGGCTCCCTTGGTTTTAGTTCATTCTTGAGCAGCCTAGTAAAACCCCTTATGACTAATCAATTTTTTTCCTTGTGACCAAGCCAAATCTTTGAAATCAGACCTGTCACTAAGACTGTGTTCACACGCTGCAAAAAAAAAGAGCGAAGGGGAAAAAAACTTCAACTGCGCTTTTTTTTCTCGTGTTTCCCTTTCCCGTGCATATAATGGGGCCATGGAAGAAACGCGCGTAAAAAAAACTGGAAAGAATTGACATGTTTTTATTTCTCCAAAAACGCGTAAAAAATTACGTGATGTCTGCATGGCACAAAGTGAATGTCCATTCACTTTGCTGGGAAACGAAACGCACATGCGTTTTGGGGAAAATACGCGTAAAAAAACGCGCCAAATACGCAGTGTTGAAAGAGGCCTTACTGTGGTAATAACTCTAGAACACTTCCAACAAATCACTGTAATTCTAGTGTTTTTTCAGGGTTTTTTTTGACACATGTACTGTATGTTAATAGTAAATTTTGGTCAATATTTTTTTGTTTTTTTTTGAAAAAATCAGAATTTTGGAGAAAATGTTGCAATTTTAAAACTTTAATTTTCATATCTTTCAACAGTTAGTTATGTGTGTAAATAATTAATGAATAATATTTCCCATATATTCTTATTTATCTGCAGCATTATTTTAACATCATGTTATTTTGTTTAGGCTGTTAGAAAGATAAAAATTTAGCAACATTTTCTCATTTTTTTAAAAAAATGTATATCTGTTTTCTTTGTGGATCTAATCAGATTTAGGCCCCTTTCACATCAGCTTTTTCACTGATCGCGGCTCTTGCGGTGAAAAAAACCACAACTGCCTGCGTTACCGCATAACGGCCCCGATCGCGGCACCTTTTTCGGCAAGCCCCATACAATGTCTATGGGGTTTTGCGGTAAGTGTGCGGCAGGTGCGGCAAGTGCGGTTTCGGCCATGCAGCAGGTGCGGGCCGCAAAAAAAAACGCAGATTTGCCGCGTTTTTTTCGCGTCCGAAACCTGCCGCACACTTACCGCAAGCCCCATATACATTGTATGGGGCTTGCCGCAAGTGTCCGTAATCGCGGCATTTTGTGTTTTTTTTCACCGCAACTGCCGCGATCAGCATAAAACGTTGATGTGAAAGCAGCCTTAAAGGGAAACTTTGGGGGGCCGATATTTTGGAAACCCCCAAAAGTATACCATTTTAAAACTGCACCTTTAACAAACTTCAAAACTGTTGTCCAGAATTTTTTAACCCTTCAGGTGTACACAGGAAATTAATGCAAAGTGGAATATAAAAAAAATAATTTTCCGTCTAAAAATGTTGTTGTAGCCCCCAAATATTTCACTTTTACAAGAAATAACACAAGAAAACAGCTTCTTTGAGTGCATGATATCCCCACATGTGATCAGAAACCTCTGATTGGACAAATGGAAGAGTCGGAAGGGTAGGACCCCCTATTTTAATTATTTTAGAACACAAATTTTAGCTGAAATACGGTAGATGGCAGGCACCATTTCACATTTGCAGGACCCCTATAGAGTCTAAAGAGCAAAAACTAAAACACAATTGAGCCCATTTTGGAAACTAGACCCCTCAAGGATTTTTATCTATGGGTATATTTTAGCATGTTGAACTCACAAGTATTACAAGAATTTGATAATTATTAGGTTGTCAAATTTGAAAATCTTCTCTTTCACAAAAATGTTGCTTTTGCCATATATCCCACCCCAAGGCTGGTGGCTCGGATCCCGGGCGTTAATTACGAGGGATTGTCACGGGCAGTTGATGCCTGGGTCTGTTGCCCTGGGGGTCGCCCCAAAAAGGGGTTGTAAAAATAAAAGTATATTGTGCAAAAAAGTTTTTGACGCCACCTACAGTGTCTGGTGATGGCACCAGCGCTGCTGCAGACTTTCCAGGTGATGGAGGGGCAACCTGATGGGGAGCTCCCCTGGGTGGAGCGGGGGTCCCCGGGGAGGGATGTGGAAAAAGGATTGGCACAGGGAGGAGGCTCTGCAGGTGAGAAGTCTCTTTCGTCTCTGGGTTGGACAGATCAGGGCTGGAAGAACTGACACACCCCACTGAGGGTAGTTTTCCCAACATTTACTGATTTTAAACCGGCACTATCCAAGGTACACTCCAGGTGGTTGGAAGCATTTTAGCTTTCCGCAGTGAGTGATTGTAAGGCCTTCTTGTCACTGTCTTCATTTGTTGTAAACCTTACCTGTGGTAAAACCTGACCGGCCTCCTCTGTGTCTCCCCACCCGTATGGTAGGCAGTAAGAACCTTCCAACAGATGCTGCTATTTTCTCTCTCCCCGCGGTTCCTGGCTCTTGTGTTGGTTGTTGATACAGGTTTCCCGGGAGACTGGCATCTCCTTGGTGAACTGGTGTTTTCTGCGGGCTAAGTGTTCCTTGCTGACTCGAACTGCGGTGTCCATGTTGCTTCCTGGGGTGAACCAGTTATGGTTTTCCCCTGCCCCCAATCTGTTCCTCGCCTTGCCTCCAAACCCTCACTCTCGGGTTTTCCCTTTCTCTGGCTAGGCTTCCCTGGTATGGGGCCCAGCACAGCTTCGCTTTCCCGGTTGTCTTCACAGTACTGCTCCGTACTGCACGACTGCTAACCAACCCCCAGCATCTGTATTCATAGGAGATCTTGCCTAAGGCAGCAGCAAGTGGGGCTGCCCCTCAGGCCTGGGGTGGAAGGTGTTGTGTGTGTAAGGGCACCTGACATGGAAATCCCTCCGCACTAGGCATTCCTGTGGCTACCTGTACCGCAGGGTGCCACATTCCCCCTCTAGTCGCTTCAGTACTCCGGACTGAGAAAAAAAATTTTTTTTCACATTCAACAATAACAATAACAGGTATGATAAGAGTTCAAAAATGAAAAATTACAAAACTGATGAAAAAGGTAAAACAGGTAAGATGCAGTCCATAAGGCACAGGTTCCATTCGCCAGAGGCTGTAAAAAGTTTATTGCCACAAACCGTCCCCATGGCTTTGGTCCATTTTTAAATAAAGTGGGTGAAAACCCCGGAAAATGTCAGAGTTCATAAAAGTAAAGTATCTGTAGGCTCAACGCTTTTAACAGTTTTCCCAGTTTAAGTCCTTTTAAGTCCAAATAAATTATGAATTACACAATAAACATTTTCCCTATTGGCATCTTGGCTTAGGAGTCCTGGTTTTACCTCCAACCCCCGGAACTTTCTCTTCCAAAATTTTAAGTTCATGGGCTAGGCCCAATTCCTCAACTCTTGACACAATTTTTCACATTCAATGCACATCAGTTAATTTTAATTTTACACTTTACTCACCTTACTCTCTATCCCAAGTGGTGGTTGCCCAAAAATTGCTATGGGTTGTTGCATGTACTGTGTTTCTAGGGTCTTTCTTGGGTGGCGGGCGGTTTTTAAAAATTGCCTGTTTTTTTTTGGGGAACTGGCAACCCCGTTGAGGATCCTTAGTTCGCTACAACAGGTGGTTTCTTCTTGGTTTTTTAAAAAGGGGCTTCCCCGTTTTCTTGTTTTCTTGGTTGAAAAAAGTTAAAATTCAGGTTTCAAGCCCCCTTCCTGTACGTTTGTATCACTTTTCTTTTTTCTCCTCTTCTTGAATTTCGGGGGGTGTTTCTTCCACTTGAGGCTTCAATTCCGGCAGAGTTTTGGGGTGATCTTAGAAATTTTTGCGTGTTTTTCCCCATCTTACTGTTACCAAGTTTTTTGTTGCAAATTAAATTTTTTAAACAGTGTAGGGTTTTTTTTTCCCCCTTGATCATCGGTTTTTGTTTTTTTTTTTTGTTTGGTACCATTTCCCGGTTCAAATTACTTGTGCATTTTTTTTTTATTTTCTTTCTTGTTAGCTTGATCTGACTGTTCCCCGCGCTTGAACTTTTGATTGCTTTGGCATTGGATCCCAACCCTTTCAGAAACTTTCGGTACTAAAATTTTCCCATTTGAGAAATGGAAATTTTTTTCCGTTTTTGCTCTCATTGTTTTTCGGGTGTAAATTTTGGTGAATTAGGGGTATATTTTTATACATGTCCACTAATCCGGAACTTCTCGGGCCATTTTTTTTCTCTTCCAAAGGGAAATTTTTTTACTAAAATACTATATTTTAATTTTCTCACACTACCGGGGTTTGGGGGAGGGCAAGGTGTGGTTCGATTTCTTGCATCCTTAAAAAAGACAAAACTTTGGAATATCTTTTCTTCAAAGCAGAAAAACCTTTTTTCAGTCAAACCTGCTTGGATACCCTTTTGGGTTTCAGAATAGGCTTGAAAAAGGTTTTTTTGCTGTTTTGCAGTTAAGTCCTTTTTGGGGCTACCACTAGGGAATCAGAATTTGGCCCCATGGGGTTTAAGGATAGGGTTTTGCCTGCCTTTTGGGGTTCTTCAAGGATCCAAGGTTATCTTGATGGGGTTTCGTGGGGTTCAATTGGTGTATGGTTTTCTTTTATTGTACCACTTTCCTTCTTAGGTTTCACGGTCCACAATGTTTACACCATCCCCTTTGGCCCCTCATGCCAACCCAGTGAAACTTCCCCAAAGATCTAAATGTCCCCTTTTATTTTGAGGGGTTTTCCCAACCCATTTTAAATCTTTTTCGGGTTTTGCCAGACCATCTTTTGTGGGTGGGGTTTATGTAGCGTCAACCAAAATTTACCCCGGGAATAAGCAATTTGTTCTCCCGTTCCAAGGGGGGCGTGTTTGGGGACTCTGGATTAAAAAGGGAGTTGTTTGGTTATACCTTTGATTAAACTGACGCTGGGGCACTGTCTTGTGTTTCCTTCCATCCATGGTGAGGGAAGGGGTTAATTTTTTTTTTCCCAACCCCTTTTACAACCTTTTTACATGGGTACCCCAGGGGGTGGAAAGGGGGGTAACTCTACCCTTTTTGTCATCCACATCTTCTCCCACATCTGGAAGTGGGTCCTTTATAAAGGGTAGTGAGGGGTTTTTATGGGGCCGCCCTTCTTGATTTTGGAATTGTAATTTCAACCGGGGATCCAGCATTGCTCCTTGCACCCAATTCGTGGTTTCCAGGTTGAAGAGGGGGTGGGAACTTTGGCCCCAGGTGTGTTAAACCGTTTTTGTGACGCCCCAACCAAGGGGCCGGAATTCCCCTTTAAAGGCTGTGTTCTTGGGTTTTTTCTGCCGACTTCCGCTGGGGGCAATCACTCTCTCTTTTCCATTTGTTTCGGGACAAGCACTCCCAATCCCAATTTGGTTAGTATACCACAAAAGGGTTGGGGTTTTTATCAGATGGGCCCAGCCCTTTCCCCCTAGGCTCTTTTCGTTTAAAGGGGCTCTTCTTGTTTTCCCCCATCAAAAGGGGGGCCCCCCGGCCTTCCCTTCTTGGTCGGGGCCCACCGGAAAAATCTTGAAAATGGCTGTATTTTGTTGCCCTTATGAACCCCGTATACCTACCCCCCCCCAAGAAAAAATTACCCTCTGACTTTTTGGGTTATTCTCCATTCCTTTTATGAGGGTGATCTTGCAGAGTCTGGTGCCCTCTTTCCCATCCACATGCCCAAGATACTAAAAATTTCTTTTCGCAAAGGTTTTTTTTTAGGGTTCGCTTATCTAAATTGGAAATGCTTCAAAAACCCCCTCCAATGTTAGGTGTTCTTTTTAATTTTTTTTGGAATAACTATAATCATCCGGTAGAGGACGCCCCTCAAAATTTCTGTGCCCCAGGGCATCCACAATCTTTTCAACTTTCCGGGGGCATTGAATCCAAGGGAAAAGTGTTAAATCAAAGGCCCGGGGTGTTTGAACGCCCCCTTTTCGCGGTCTTCTTTTGCAAGGAACCCCCAAATACCCACTAAAAATCTGGGGGTTAAAAAATAATTGCGATTTTAAGGGCAAAAAGACTCTTTATGTTTTGGTAAGGGGGAAACATTTTATGTTTTTATGCATTTACTGCCTATATTTGCACCCCCTTCTCAGGTATCTTTCTTTTTTAATGGGACTAATGGGGCCCCCGGGGACGCAATATTTTTTATCCCCCCTTTTTCCTTCATTCCTGCCCATCTCTTTGGACCTGATAGTGGGGGTGGTAATAGATATTCTCTTTGAGGGGTGGAGGTTCCTGTGGGTTATGGGATGTCCCCCTTTTCCCCCCAAAAACAAGGGGATGCCACGAAAGCCCTCAACCCAACCCCCCTTAGATACCGTGTTTTTTGGTAGGGAGTGTGATCAGCCCCCTATGGGACTCTTGCACCGCCCCTTTTAACTGCCCCTTGGAATTTACCCTGCCGAATCTTGGGGGGGGTTAGAGGGTTCCACTGTATATATTGCATTGCTGTCTACAGTGTACAGTTTTAGCAACGGTGGAATATCTGGGTAATTTGACCTTCTTCTCCACAGTTTAATATGCTTTTGGCACCCCTTGCCTTGTGGACATCAACCACCCCCCCTGGCTTCAGGATTGTAGGCCTACTTTCTGCACTTATGGGTTTTACTACTGCCTGGTAGTCCTGCCCTCTGAAGCCTATTGCTGCCCGACACCAGATTATCATTTCACTCAATGGTGGTACCACAATGGGAATTGGGTCTGTTTCTCATACACTACCAATTTCTCCCCCGGTAAAGTTTACCTTTGTTGATGCTGGAGGGCTCTGATTTCTTTTTGAAAAACTCTCTGCTACCGGGGGATTGCAGTATCTGCAATCTGTTGGAGTAAGAACAACACTTCACCCAAACAATTTCCAATGACATTTGTTTCCAGGGAATATATGGATCCATTTACATTGGGGTCTGTTTCAACCACTATAAATCCTTGGGCCTTTAAAATCCACCCTCCCCACTTTTATTGTTTTTCCTTTCTAACTCCGACTAGGTTAAGTGACAAACCCCTTTGAAGCATGGCACAATGAGGTTAGGGTCTGGGGGGTCAAGTTAACATTGGACCAAATATTTTGTAAAGGATATGAGGAATGGTGGTCATCTGTGAACCCGTTTTCCAGCAATGCAGGGTAGGGGTGCCATCTAGCGTGATGGACAGGTATGGTTCCGTCCCCTATGTAACTATCTTACCAGTCCGGTGGGCCTGATGGGTCTATTCCTGGGGGTTGGCCCCCCACCCCAGGGTTTTACTGGTTTTAAAAGGACACAGCCCCTTTCGAAGTGGCCTGTCTTTTTGCAAAAGGCGACAGATGGGGGTTTTTCCTGTAGAGCTGTAGTGATCATTGGTCCCCCCCACAGAGCGACATGTTCTTTTTTCCCTCTCTCCACGGGGTGTCCTCTGTTGCTGTCGGGGAAGCTGAATTCTTCTCTGATGGCTTAGTCTCTGTCTTAAGTGGTAGGGCTTTCAGGTCTGTGGCCATGTCTTTACTGACTGGCGCACCTCAGAGTACAGGCTATTTACATTTTACCCGGTGTCACAGTCTGCCCCATTTGTCTCTGCAGCAGGTGGGAAGAAGGGGTCACTTGTACAGGGAGAGGGGCTACCCGCCCCCTGTTGCAATGCAGGATCTTGGATTGCAAGGGGTTGCAGCCCCTGATGGCCAAGTCTTTTACGGTGGCAAAGTCTGCATCAGGGTGTTCGAGGCCCCACCAGACACTTGTCTGCTGTCATCTGGTGACTGCAGTCCCCTAATGAACTGTTCAACTGGCATTCTGTTCTTATCCTGCACACTGGCTGGTTTACCTGTTTTTAAGGCTCGCAGCGCCTATGTAGGCGCAATGCGTAGTCCCCTTTATATTGTCCTGCGGCCTCTGCTTACAGTGATAGAACCTCATCCTCAGGTCAAACCTCGGTGCGGTTTTCAAAAAAACAGCCCTATGTTTATAAAAGATTTGTGGTGACTGATTCCTGATCTTCCTCTGACCAGGCCTCTATCTCCAATTCTGCTGCACCTGTCAATTGTCCCTTTACAACAGACGCACTTTGTTTACCAGTCTTTGCATACATAATACGCTCATATCTTTCGCTTAAATCCAGCCAAGCTGTCTGTCCGCCCCATCATACTGAGGTAACCATTTAGCTCCCGAGACATATGGCGAGAGATCGGCCATGATCAGTGCCACAGCTCCTAGTAGTGCGGCTACTCCACTGGCTGAGGTCTCAGCTGAAGTACTGGCTGTGGGCTCGGCTGGAAGTGCATTGTTTGCAAGGTTTGGGTTAGGGACCGTTGCATCGTCGGCCTCGTTGCATCCATTCTCTCTTTCCCCCTAGTGAATTATGGCCAGTCTTTTTAAAACAAAACAAGCGGTGACTCCGTAGGTAGGGAGCTGAGCACTCGGGCATTTCCGGATCAGGTCGCTGTGCTCAGTCAATTCTCGGCAGAGCGCGGGTGGGCCTGTCTCTTTGCGCCCTTCCCCCTCTGTGGTGCAGTAATGGCGGCCTGATATCAACAGTTCACAAACAAAGTCAATACACGGCACAACAGTACCCGTGTTACCGGGCACGGGAACCTGTTCATGACACCAGGAAGCTGACCCACCTCCAGCCCAATGGGACTCCAATCCCGGGCGTTGATTACGGGGGTTGTCACGGATGGTCGATGCTCGGGTCCTACGGTGTCTGGTGATGGGCACCAGTGCTGCTGCAGACCTCCGAGAATGATGGATGGGCAGCATAATGGTGATGCTCCCTGTAGGTGGAGCGGGGTCCCCGGGGCAGTGATGTGAATAGGATGTGGACCAGGGAGGTGTTTCTGCAGGCGAGAAGTCTCTACAGTCTCTGGGCTGGACAGGATCAGGGCTGGAAGAACTGACACACACACTGGGAGTAGTTTTCCATACCTTTACTGATATTAAACCGGCACTATCCAGGTTCATTCCAGGTGGTCCGGAAGCACGTCAGATTTCCACAGTGAGTGATTTCTAAGGCCTCCTTGTTCCTGTCTTACTTGTGTTGAAGCCCTGACCTGTGTAAAACCTGGCCTGGACTCCTCTGTGTCTCTCACCCGTATGGTAGGCAGTAAGAACTTCCAACAGATGCTGCTATCTCTCTCTCCTGCGGTTCCTGGCTCTTGTGTTGGTTGCTGATACAGGTGCCTGGGAGACTGGGATTTCCTTTGTGAACCATGTTTTCTGCTGGGCTAAGTGCTCCTTAGCAAACTCGGACTCCAGTGTCCGGGTTGCTTCCTGGGGTGTAATCAGTATGGTTCCTCTGCCCCCAATCTGTTCCTCGCCTTGCCTCTGACCCTCACTCTCGGGTTCCTTACTCTGGCTAGGCTCTCTTTCTGGTATGGGCCTAGCACGGCTCCGCTACCAGGTTGTTCTTCACAGTACTGCTCCGTACTGCACGGACTGACTAACACCGCCCCCAGCACCTGTGTTTATAGGGGATCTTGCCTAAGGCAGCAAGTGGGGCTCCCCCCTACAGGCCTGAGGTGGAAAGTGTTGTGTGTATAAGGGCACCTGACGTGGAAATCCCTCCATGCACTAGGCGTTCCTGTGGATTCCTGTACCGCAGGGTGCCACACATACATTGTTCACTTTTTGCAAGGTGACACCAAAAAGTGTACCCACAGTTTGTCACCAACTTTCTTCTGAGCGTGATGGTACCCCACAGTAGTCAAATGTTCTGTTAGGACAAACAGCATGGCTTGGAAGGGTTGATGTGACATTTGGTATTTGGAATGCAAGTTTCGCTGGTATAGATTGCAGACCTCATGTCTCACTTGGAGAGACCCTGAAGTACCCAAACAGTAGAAACCCTATTTTTTGAAGCAAGACTCATCAAGGAAGTCATCTAGGGCATGTTGAAACCATAGGTACTTCACAAAAATTTTTAAAATGCGGATGTGAAAACAAAATTGTTTTTTTTTTTTTCCCCTAAAATGTTGTTTTAATCCCAAATTTGTAATTTTCACAATAATCAATAGGAGAAAAAAAGTCCCCAGAATTTGTTTTGCAATTTCTCCTTAACATCATAATACCCCATATGTTGGTCAAAAACTGCTCTTTGGGCACATGGCAGGGCTCAGAAGGGGAAGGAGCGCTAACTGATTTTTGGAGCTTAAATTTGTCTGGAATAGATGTTGGACACCATGCTGCATTTGAAGAGCCCCTGACATGAAAGAACAGACAGAAACCCCACAAGCGACCCCTAATTTGGAAATTAGACCCCTCAAAAATTCATCTATGGGTGTCCTAAGCTTTTTTAGACCTACAGGTGATTCTCAAAACTTTAGAACATTAACATGTGAAAACACAATATTACATTTTTTCCCAATAAAATACAGTTTTAGCACCAAATGTATAATTTATATGAGAGATAATAGAAGTATCCCATATGTGGTTGTACACTACTGTTTGTGTACATGGAAGGTATTGGATGGGAAGGAGCACAACTTGGCTTTTAGAACACAGATTCGGTTATAGATTGAGGGCGCCATTAGCCAAAAAGGGCCCCGGGGGGGCCAAATCAGAAGAACATTTTCCTCAAATTTTTAAATGTACACCTTAAGTAATTCATCTAGGAGTGTAGTTAAACTTTTTGAGCCAGCAGGTTTCCTCATGCAATTTTATTTCTTAGAGGGTATGGAAAAATAAAAAATTTTTTCGGATAAAAATATTATTTATTTTTTATTAGCGGCAAAATTTTCTATTACGAAGGGTTAAAAAGGTGATATGACCCCACAAATTATTGCACAGTTTTTCTTGAGTGTGGGTGAAGACTATATGTTTTCAGAAACAAATGCATACCCCTGAGGGCCCTAAGTAGGAGTTTCGGTGCATAACCCAGAAGGAAATCAAACAAAACCCCCCGATGGGGGCCCCTCCACTATGATGAAGCATTTAGAGGGGAAATTTGGGGTCTGTTTGGGAGGGTTTTGGTGGGGATTCACCTTAGGGATGCACAACTTTTGGTCGTCCACACTTTTTTGCTTTAAGATGCCCAAAATGTGGGGCACGGGGCCCGAACCGAGACCGACGGGGGGTCCAAAAATCCCCCTTGCCCATTATAGTGAAAAGTTCCATCGAGGTTTTGGGCTGATTCATATTTTTGAGATTTTTTTTGGAAACCACCAAGGGTTTTGAGCAGTCAGGGAGGCAGCCCCAGGTAAATGTTTAACCCCAGTTTATTCTGATTTTTTGGGAGGGGAGGGAAAGAAAAAATATTCGCGTAAAGAATGTTTTTTTTTTATAATTTTCATGGTTTAGGGGCTCTTTAACTGCTTATTTTGGCTTTTTTTCGTTGGGTCAGTTCGGTTAAAAATGAATTGTTTTGGGGGATAAAATTTGTTTTTGCTTTTTTTTTTTGCTTTTTTTTGGGGCGCAGAAAGAACAAAAAAAACGCAGAATTTTTTTTTCCGCCTTTCACAGTTTCAGTAAAAGGGGGTGGTTTTTTTCTTCGGAATTTAAATACTTCAAGTGATACCAGATTTATATGGGGGGGTTTGGGGGTATGCTTTGCAAAGTTTTCACACCAAGGGGGGGGTTTTTCATTTTGCGTTAAATTTGCCCTGCATCTGAAGCCCTAGCAGCAGGGCACATGGTCAAACGCCAAACATCCTGATGCATACGCCAAGGGAATATATCCTGGGGTGCACACAAACTTAAAAAAATTCATAGGAAAAAACATTAGCATGTGTTCGCTCCCCTAGGAAACAAGGGGAGAGAGGATCAGAAATTTGTCCGCGTTGGCATCCGGATCTTAGAAAATCTAGGAAAAAAGGGAGAGTCAAAATTTAAAAGGGGCACAAAACTAGACAGCAAGGGAGACCCAAAAATATATCTGGGGAGTTTGCAAGGTAGGCCCAATGAATTTGAAGGGTGCGGTCCCCCCTCTTTTGGC